>JAWPHD010005809.1:0-155679 GCA_037043455.1 Cyrtodaria siliqua | reverse complement strand
TTCCTATATGTTATTATCACATATCGTAATCATTTAGGCTTTTATCACATATCGTAGTCATATAGGCTATTGTGACATATCATAGTCATAGACGCTTTTATCACATATCTTACTCATATATGCTATTATTATATATATCATACTCATACAGCCTTTTATCACATATCGTACTCATATAGGCTATTATCGCCTATCGTACTCATATAGGCTATTATTACATATCGTACTCATATAGGCTAATATCACATAGCGTACTCATATATGTCATTATCACATATCGTACTCATATAGACTATTATCACATATAATACTCATATAAGCTAGTATCACATAGCGTACTCATATATGCAATTATCACATATCTTACTCATATAGGTTATTATCGCATAGCGTACTCATATAGGCATTTATCACATATCGTAATCATATAGGCTATTATCGCAATTCGTACTCATATAGGCTATTATCACATAGCGTACTCATATGTGCATTTATCACATATCATACTCATATAGGCTATAATCACATATCGTACTCATATAGGCTTTTATCACATATCGTATTCATATATGCTATTATCACATATCATAATCATTTAGGCTATTATCACATATCGTAGTCATATAGGCTATTATGAAATATCATAGTCATAGACGCTTTTATCACATATCTTACTCATATAGGCTATTATTATATATATCATACAGCCTTTTATCACATATCGTACTCATATATGCTATTATCGCCTATCGTACTCATATCATGCATATAGGCTATTATTACATATCGTACTCATATAGGCTAATATCACATAGCGTACTCATATATGTCATTATCACATATCGTACTCATATAGACTATTATCACATATAATACTCATATAAGCTAGTATCACATAGCGTACTCATATATGCAATTATCACATATCTTACTCATATAGGTTATTATCGCATAGCGTAATCATATAGGCATTTATCACATATCGTAATCATATAGACTATTATATCATGGCGTACTCATATATGCAATTATCAAATATCGTCCTCATATACGCTTTTATCACATATCATACTCATATAGGCTGTTATCGCATATCGTACTCATATAGGCTATTATCACATAGCATACTCATATGTGCATTGATCACATATCATACTCATATACGATATTATCACATATCGTACACATATATGCATTGATCACATATCATACTCATATAGGCAATTATCACATAACGTACTCATATAGGCTTTTATCACATATCGTACTCATATAGACTATTATAACATATCATACTCATTTAAACTTATATCACATATCGTACTCATATAGGCTATTATGACATATCATACTCATACAGGCTTTCATCACATATTTTACTCATACAGGCTATTATCACATACCATACTCATATAGGCTTTTATCACATATCGTACTCATATAGGCTATTATCGCATATCGTACTCATATATGCTATTATAACATAGCGTACTCATATGTGCATTCATCACATATCATACTCATATAGGCTATTATCACATATCGTACTCATATATTCATTGATCACATATCATTCTCATATAGGATATATCACTTAGCGTACTCATATAGGTTAATATCACATAGCGTACTCATATATGCATTGATCACATATGGTACTCATATATGATATTATCACATATCGTACACATATATCCATTGATCACATATCATACTCATATAGGCTATATCACATAGCGTACTCATATATGCTTTTATCACATATCGTACTCATATAGGCTATTATCACATATCGTACTCTTATAGGCTATTATCACATATCGTACTCATATAGGCTATTATCACATATCGTACGCATATATGCTATTTATCACATATCGTAGTCATATAGGGTTTTATCACATATCGTACTCATATAGGCTATTATCACATATCGTACTCATATAGGCTATTATCACATATCGTACTCATATAGGCTATTTATCACATATCGTAGTCATATAGGCTATTATCACATATCGTACTCATATAGGCTATTATCACATATCGTACTCATATAGGCTATAATCACATATCGTA
Source organism: Cyrtodaria siliqua (assembly GCA_037043455.1). Classification (NCBI taxonomy): domain Eukaryota; kingdom Metazoa; phylum Mollusca; class Bivalvia; order Adapedonta; family Hiatellidae; genus Cyrtodaria; species Cyrtodaria siliqua. The sequence goes on along the minus strand of JAWPHD010005809.1, from coordinate 153,600 downwards.
GTCATATAGGCTATTATCACATATCGTACTCATATAGGCTTTTATCAAATATCGTACTCATATAGGCTATTATCACATATCGTACTCATATAGGCTATTATCACATATCGTACTCATATAGGCTTTTATCACATATCGTATTCATATAGACTATTATCACATATCTTACTCATTTAGGCTTTTATCACAATCGTAGTCATATAGGCTATTATGACATATCATACTCATAGAGGCTTTTATCACATATCGTAGTTATATATGCTATTTTCACAGATCGTACTCATATAGGCTTTTATCACATATCGTACTCATATAGGATATTATCACATATCGTACTCATATAGGCTATTATCACATATCGTACTCATATAGGCTTTTATCACATATCGTACTCATATTGGCTTTTATCACATATCTTACTCATATAGGCTATTATCACATATCATACTGATATAGGCTTTTATTACATATCTTAATCATATAAGCTATTATCACATATCGTACTCATATATGATATTATCACATATCGTACTCATTCATGCAATTATTAAATATCTTATAAAATATCCTATATATATATAATTCATTTTCGCGCCGCCGTCCCGTGAAATTACCGAGATTTCGCAGGCTATTCATGGTATGCATAATGAATGTTATGGTCATATATTCTTCGCAGGTTGTTACTGTGAAGCCGACAGCCAATTTCCTGAGTACCGGGCAATGGGAAATTACAACAAGAAAAAAATCTTCCGACACTTCGGAAACGCACGTGTTTGACTCGGTCCTTGTATGTACCGGGCACCACGCCAACGTCAGTTTCCCTACATTTCCCGGGATGGACAAGTTCAAGGGCAAGCTCATGCATTCGCATGATTACAAAGATTACCATGGGTTCGATGATAAACGTGTAATAGTTGTGGGTTTTGGCAATTCTGGCGGCGATATAGCAGTGGAATTATCACGGGTTGCATCGCAGGTAATAATCCGATCCACATCACCATCTTGATGTTTGTTTGATGTTTAACGTCATTTTTTCAGTACATTTTAGGCTATGTATGACGGTCGTATTTTTGTGGTAGAGGCAGACCATCCACCTATTCCTGGGTAGATCCAGTACTGTATGGCTTTCGACACATTCTCACTTTCAAGTTGAGCTTTCAGTAGGATTCGAACCCGCAGCGTTGAGAGGCGAGGTTTACAACAACATCGTTAACCCCTCGACCACGGAAGCGCTATATTGAAGATGTTGTCACTTACGTGTATGCAAGAGATAATATAGAAAGAACACTTACAAAAGATATACAGTTGTTACTTAGCTGTATAACTAATGGTGAGAAAATACTCACCATAACCATTATATATGACTTCTGTTCCTAGTGAAACATTTTATCATGGCACCAGTATAACCCTGAACTGACACATCAGGAAATCGAAATGTTTGCCATATTATGGTTGATATATTTTGAAACACACTATCAGACATTTATATGAATGTAAAACTTTTTATTTACAAGCCATGATATTTTTACCTGTTTATTTTCATAGGTTTTTCTGAGTACACGTCGTGGGGCGTGGATCCTTAACCGTGTGGTCGAAAAAGGAGCTCCAAACGATATGACTTTCATCACTCGCTTCAATGTGGCATTCAATAAAGCATTTCCAAACTTCACGATCAACTTTATGAAAAAGAAATTGAACAATAGATTTGATCACAAGAAATATTCCCTCCAGCCGAACCACCATCCTATGGCACAGCACCCGACCGTTAATGACGATCTACCCAACAAGATCATATCCGGAAGTGTCGTCATTAAGTCTAACATTCGGGAGTTTAAGGAGAAATGTGTTATATTTGATGACGGAACACAAGAAGAAGATATAGACTGCGTTATACTTGCCACCGGATATGTGTTTGGCTTTCCCTTTCTCGACAAAAGTGTTCTGGAGGTGCATGACAACAAAGTCAACATGTACAAGTATATGTTCCCACCAGACCAGACGAAACACACGCTAGCCGTAATTGGTTGTTTCCAGCCACTAGGGGCCATCATGCCAATCTGCGAAAATCAATGTCGCCTAGCGACCAGAGTGTTTAAGGTATGTGTCTGCCTAGACAGTTTACGTAATATCTTATATATTCTTCATATATTTTTATATAACGGTAATATGTAAATTTCCATTCTAAATGAACTGATCATCTCCATTATCTTTCTTCCAAAAACAGTTTTATTTTTGTCAGCTCAATATTTGTCATACTTAATATTGACAAAAATCATATACACAATTTAACCTTACGGTTGGTGTTATTAATAAATTAATTAAATATTGCGTTCCTTTATTTGTATTTATTATTTGATTGTATGTGTAGCACAGTATAGAACAAAATAATGTTCTTGCCACATGCAGATACGCTATGTCGGGTCTTGTCTGACCTGACTATACAATATCTTGTCTGACCTGACCATGCAACATCACTTAACTATAACAACTAATCCTATCATCTCCTCAACAATAACAACCAATATTATCATCTTGTCAACAATACCAAGTAATCCAATCATCTCGTCAACAGTAACAACTAGTCCTATCATCTCGTCAACAATAGCAAGAAATCCTATCACCTCGTCAACAATAGCAAGTAATCCTATCACCTCGTCAACAATAGCAAGTAATCCTATCACCTCGTCAACAATAGCAAGTAATCCTATCACCTCGTCAACAATAGCAAGTAATCCTATCACCTCGTCAACAATAGCAAGTAATCCTATCACCTCGTCAACAATAGCAAGTAATCCTATCACCTCGTCAACAATAACAACTAATCCTATCATATTTTCAACAATAACAATTAATCCTATCATCTCGTCAACAATAACAACCAGTCTTATCATATTTTTAACAACAACAACTAATTCCATCATCTCCTCAACAGCAACAAAATAATAACTAATCCTACCATCTCCTCAATAATAACAACTAATCATATCATATTTGCTACACTAACAGCTAATCCCAACATCTCTTTAACAATAAGAACACACTATATCATCTTTTCAGCAAATAACAACTAATCGTACCATCTTTTTAACAATAACATCTAATCCTATCATCTCCTCAACAGTAACAAAGTAACAACTAATCCTACAATCTCCTCAACAATAACAACTATTCATACCATCTCCTTAACAATAACAACTAATCGTATCATCTCCTCAACAGTAACGAAGTAACAACTAATCATATCATCTCCTCAGCAATAACAACTAATCCTATCATCTCCTCAACAGTAACAAAGTAACAACTAATCCTACCATCCCCTCAGCAATAACAACTAATCATATCATCTCCTCGATAGTAACAAAGTAATAACTAATCATTCCATCTCCTCAACAGTAAAAGTAATCATATAACCTCGTCAAAAATGACATCTAAGGATATCATCTCCTCAACAATAACAACCAATCGTTCTATCTCCTCAACAATAATAAATAATCCTACCATATCCCCAACAGTAACAATACATCATATTATCTAGTCAATATCAACATCTAGTGATATCATCTCTTCAACAATAACAACTACGCATATCATCTCCTCAGAAATAACAACTACTCTTACCTTCTTGTCAACAATAAGGACAACACATCCTATAATATTCGGAACAATAACAATCCTATCATCTTCTCAACAATAACAACTAATCATACCATCTCCTCCACAATAACAACTAATCCTATCATCTCCTCAATAATAACAAGAAATATTATCACCTCCTCAACAATAATAACTAATCCTACCATTTCCTCAACAATGACAACTAACCCTATCATCTCCTAAACGATAACAACTAATTATATCTTCTTGTCAACAATAACAACTAAGTCTACCATCTCCTCAACATTAACAACTAATCCTATCATCTCCTCCACAAAAACAACTAATTTTATCTTCTTGTCAACTCCTACACAATAACAACTAATTCTATCTTCGTGTCAACAATAACAATTAATCCTACCATCTACTGAACAATAACAACTAATCCTATCTTCTCGTCAACAATAACAACACATCCTATAATCTTCGGAACAATTACAACTAATCATACCATCTCCTCCACAATAAAAACTAATCTTATCATCTATTCCATTATAACAATAAATATTATCACCTCCTCAACAATAACAAGAAATCCTATTATCTCCTGAACAATAACGAAAAATCTTATGTTCTCCTCAACAATAATCACTAATACCATCGTCTCCACAACAATAGCAACTAATACTATCGTCTCCGCAACAATAACAAGTAATACTATCATCGCTTCCACAATAACAATTACTACTATCATCTCCTCAACAATTCCTACTAATCATATCATCTCCCCGACAATAACAACTACTCCTAATAATAACAACTAATACTATCGTCTCCGCAACAATAACATGTAATACTATCACAATAACAATTACTCATATCATCTCCTCAACAATAACAATAATCCTATCATCTCTTCAACAATAACTACTAATCTGATTATTCCCAGAATCTGGCTACATTACCCAGCAGCGCAGACATGTGGGCAGACATTAAAATGAAGGAAGCGGAAATGGCAAAGCGATATATAACATCACCTCGCCACACGATTCAGGTGGATTACATACCGTATATGGATGAACTTGCAGAACTATACGGGTGTAAGCCGGCCTTAGGTATGGTTGTTTTCCCTTTTTGTTAATGAAACATATGTACCAGATTTTAATAAACATAAAACAACGTATCCTGTGTCAGTAAACATATACTAACAAGGATGTGTAGACAAAAAACAACAGCTTAATATAGGAGACCACTACCAATGCCTTGTTTATCTATTGTTTATTTCCATTAACACGCGTAGTAAGAGGGTCGTGCTCCTCCTGCATGTATTTTTTCTCATTTACAGGAAAACTATTCCTAACAGACCCTAAACTTGCATTCACGATTACATTCGGACCTGGCACACCCTACCAGTACCGACTGATGGGTCCGGGCAGCTGGAGCGGCGCCAGGGAAGCCATTATGACGCAATGGAAACGAACCTATCACCCGTTAAAGACGAGGGCGTGTAACGTCGCAGACGAGCCTGCAACATGGAACAAGTTCATTGTTTTCGTGGTTATAATAGCCGTGGGTTTGTATTATATTATGAGCTAAACACCCGCTACGTTGGTATGACTATCTGTGTTCAAGGTTAACTACTTAGACTGGGTGAAAGGAAAATAAAATGTCAGAAAGAATACGCTCTCTCGGCGTGAAATATTATTTATTTATGTTCTACCATGTAAATCAAATGTCTGACATCGATGTGGTGAATTAAAATTAGGTCAATAATTAAAATTAAGTCGAGCTATTTTATGAAAACGTAAACATTACTTTTATTGCAAAACACAAGTATCATATTTGATGTATACATAGATTAAACGCGTTTTTGATATGAACGTATTCAAGTCTAAAATTGATATAATTGTGGTATAATTGTGATATAATTGTGGTATAATTGTGGTATAATTGCAGCATACTTGTTTTATTGTAATATTATTTGTTGTTTTTTATTGTTTTTTGTTTGTTTGCTTGCTTGCTTGTTTGTTTGTTTGTTTGTTTGCATGGTGTTTTACGTCATTTTCAACACATGCACGGTTATATATGACGGTCGATTTTTTGTGGACAGACCACCGACTTCCTGGGTAGAACCAGTACTGTACATCTCCCGCCATCCGTAAGAATCGATACTTCCTCACTTACAAGTCGAGATCCCAGTGGGATTCGAACCCGCATCTGTGAGGGGCGAAGGTTTACATGGCAACGTCGTTAACCATTCGGCCACGGAGACGCACGCACAAACAGCAATGGAAGATATTTTATTTATCACTATTTTTGCCAACCTTTTTATATTTGTGGTGTCGCATACTTCGCTTCTGTTTTTTTCCTTGTAATTATTGTTTGTTTTTGTAATGCTATAGTAGGTATATAGTTGTTCTTTGTTTCTGTGTGTATTTGTGGTTGACTGTCGTCCTTCGAATACTACTTTTCCTGTTCGATTTTTATATTTTCTGTTTTTGGTTGACTTTGTTCTGTGAATGCCACATTTCCTTCGTCTTTTTTTAACTACTACAATAAATTCGTCTTACTTGTGAGAAAGTGTCGACTGTTACGGATGACGTGGGGTATACCCAGGAATTAGTGGGTGATCTGCCTCCACCACAAACAAAATCGACCAGCATATATAGACTGACGGGACGTAAAACACAATTCAAACAAACAATCTTCTTTAATAGAGCTTTGACATTCCTTGTGACGTTTCTCTATGTGCAACCCTGGTCAATGCAATGATTTTAAAGCGCCACGTTTTCAGTCTAAAAGTCCCGTATTTAACAGAAAATGTCATGCATCTTGAGTCTTTAACATTGAAACTTATACAACTTGTGTGATGGACACTTATTGCAAATATATTTTTCAAAAGTTTGCCCCCACTCCCAACCCCCACACGCCCCCCCCCCCCCCACAACCCCTTCCCCACTCCCCGTGATAGCTGCTTAGTGAGTTTTTCGGGTGAGGATATGCTGTATTGCGTGCTTGAATTAGTTTTATTCACTTTCTGATTCGTATCAAACTTTCGTGTTCAAGTTATACTTTTTTATGTAAAGTTTATTTCCTGTCGTGAGCCAGACACGCTTAGTAAGAGTATGAAAACGAGCATGATGGCTAAATGAATGTAGTGCCTCTTGTTATACCATCGTTTCTGAAAGTTATCTTTCATTCCAAACATTGAAGAAAAACATTTTAAATAATAAACATTATTCAGAATACATTCAGAATACAATATGGAAAGCATAATGTTGAGTTATAATTTGGTTCAATATGTTCTCCGTGTGGCCGCCGTGGTTGAATACATCCAGTCCAGCTACAGGCAGCGGGGTAGGAACCGCCTCCATCTGTTTCATGATCATTTTGTCATTTTTATAATGCTCATTCAAGGTCTTCATAATGACACAGCGTATGCTGCTCCGTCATAAATGGAGTGTCTACTATAGAATTTGCTGCAACTGCAGCTCTGCATGTTAAAAGTTCTAGGCCCATACTCAATATTTTATCTTGATGTAAATGGAGGATGAGCCTGGCATGTTCATTCCTGTTAGGTGGTATATAACCTTTTATATGTTGGTAAGTCGCAAAACCCTATTAAACAGAGACGTTGCATTTGAAAGCCATGCGCCGAACCATAATGTAATAACGAGTATGATCATGTTTTAAACGCAAATATTTGCATACTAGAAGTTAAAAAAGTCGTTGAAAATTCCAAACATCACAAGGCTTTGGGGGTGGATATGATGTTTTAAAGAATGATACATCCATTTTATTTTTACATACTCTGTTTAATATTTGTTTTGATACAGGTTATATACCTACATTATGTGGTCAAAGTATTATCAAGGGACCCTCTTTCTTATAGAGGCATAACACTAGCTTGTTCAATGTATAAGTTGTATAGTTATATTATAAATAATAGCCTTACTGTATGGTCAGAAAGGCATGATACACTTGTCGATCAACAAAATGGATTTAGAAAGAAACGCAGCACCATTGATCATGTTTCTCCTTAACAAATATAGTTAAAACATTGGCATATCTGGTAAAATGTTTATAGCTATACAATCCCTGTATAGATCTGTCTGATCATGTTTTAGAGTAAATAATCTATATATAAGTTGGTTTGATGTGAAATCAGGATTAAGACAAGGCTGTCCATTTTCTCCTTTGTTGTTTAATCTTTTTATCAATGAATTGGCTCTTCGCATTAAAGCTTTAGGTAACGGCATTGATATCGATAACGAAATGGTAAATTTACTACTGTATGCTGATGATATTGTTTTAATTGCAGCAAATGAGAATGATCTTCAAATCATGCTAAATGAACTTAATGATTGGTGCACTATAAATAGTATGTTTGTCGATATTTTACTTGTGGAACCGATACGATTGATATCATTGATAAATATGTATATCTTGGAATCGTTTTAAAGGGACACTGTCCGTAACTTTTAGCTTATAAAACACCCAATAATTATGTTCGCAAACATTATACACTAAACATTATTCAATATTTACTAATTAAAAGCAAGATTGTTTAACGGAATTCAATCCCGGTACAAAAAAAAGCAATCCACTTTGTGGGTTTGAACTCGCAGCCCAAACCAAAATTGCACTCGCAGTAATAATAAGTGTGCGTGAGCGAAAAGTAGTCGGAACTCGCTCCCGACTGAGCTAAGCGGGCTATACATAATATGCAATACATACTATGGTGAAAACCTAGTGCGCTATGGAAGTCACGTGATCGCATAAAAGGTAAATATTGTGGGTCCCACTTTATTTACATTTAATAATTAAAACCTTTTTTTTTTCAAACTCACGAATGTACTCCTACATACTTCTTAGGGTCTATCCTCATGTTTTCATGTATACATTTCACTGAATAAAAGTCAGACAGTTATTTGGTTATGCTCAATATCTGCTTACTTACGGACAGTGTCCCTTTAACTGAACATCTATACTATAGTATTACTGCAAAGGTAGTCGCTCAGAGCGCGAGTCGTGCTTTGGGTTTGCTAATTGCAAAATATAAGTGTTTAGGTGGTATGCCATATGATGTATATTCTAAATTATATGACTCGTTAGTTTTGTCCGTTATTTCTTATGACGATGCTACATGTATACGGGGTTGCAAATCTTATTCATGCATTAATGCCGTACAAAACAGAGCAATGCGTTCTTACCTGGCCTCGGAGAAACGGCTGCTGTCTCTGGTGATCTGCTTTCATTAAACAGTGGAATTGTATTTGCAACATCTGGTATCGCAATATCAAAACGAACAACTTTAGATTTAATAAGCGTATTTTTTATTCGAGCCTGTAATAAGGCGAACACATCTTGTAAAAACTGGTTTTACTGAGTTAAATCGAGTTTTAAAAACACCAATCCAAGATATTCTGATACTAATTTTAAACCGTTTAAGGTTGTTTTCATTAATTCTGTTGTTGATTATTTTATGAACAAACACATTGAAGAATGGAAACTAAGAATAAATCGAGTGACAGGTCCAAGTGGTAATGGTGGCAATAAGTTAAGAACGTATAAGCTGTTTAAATCAAAGCATTGTGTAGAAACGTATTGTCAGCTTATATTACCTTTATGTCATCGATCAGCTTTTTCGAAATTTAGATGTGGCGTTGCACCTTTAAGGCTAGAGATTGGACGCAATGAGAACTTACGAGAAAGCGACCGTGTGTGTCCACTTTGTAAGGCAGATGTAGAAGACGAAATGCATGTGATCCTTCAATGCAATATGTATAATGAACATAGAGATACATTATTTAAAAAAGCTCTAACAGTCTCTGTTGACTTTTACAGTTCTTGTGATTTAGACAAGATGCAGTTTTTATTTTCCAATCAGGAAATGATAAGAGTATGTGCCAAAACCTGTTTTAATATTTTACAATCTAGAAATTCTTTATTATATAAATAATACTGTTTTAACCGAGTTTATATTTAATTTGAATGTGACATGTATTTTTTGAACAGTTACTTCTAATCAGTTTATGTCTGGTCTAACCTGATGTGATAAATGCTTTTTTAGCTTTATTTATCTTGCGTTTATCGTTTATAAGGTGTACTAAATTGTCCCCAGGTGCATATTTACAAAATGCATAGCCTTCAATGACGTTTTAAACTAATATGTGTACCATGGTTATGATTTACGTGTGATCAATTAACAATGACTGTTCAGCTTTTAGCATATTATATATAATGCTTGTATAGGCTGAGACATTTTATTCTATGATATATACATGTTGTGATTGTAATAAAACCTTCGTGATTGGTTCTTTTTGGTTATTGCTTCAGCTTTTTGTGCAATAGTCCAGAACCAATCACTTAAATGCAATTTGTCATATTATGTTATTGTTGTAAAAGAAATTTATTTTTTCATATAGGCTCTTATAATTCCTTTAGAATGGCATAGTTAAAATCATATTGAATGTTTTATTGTATAAATAACTGTACTATGAAGAGACTTTAATAAACTATAAACCTATATGAATGGTCCAGAGTTTCTAAGAAATATTGCTTAACTTAAACCTTACAAACAAGCATGATACCTGGTCATATATAAATTATTCTCATTCGAATTTACGCCACGTTTGTAACACCTGGCTTATAACAAAAAACATTTTTTTTACAATGTTGGATTAATTACAATGGATGAATTACAAGGATGAATTACAAGGATGAATTACAAGGATGAATTACAATGGATGAATTACAATGGATTAATTACAATGGATGAATTACAAGGATGAATTACAAGGATGAATTACAAGGATGGAATTACAAGGATGAATTACAAGGATGAATTACAATGGATGAATTACAATGGATGAATTACTATTTTATGTCATTGATACTAATTACATGGGCATTTTTAATTATATTTATTTTATGATAAGTAATGAATTGCTGTATTTTATCAGTGAAATAAAATTGTTATTAATTTTCACATTGTGAAAATAGTGTTTTATTTTCACAGTAGCTGCCGGCATTAATTTTTAAAACAACAAAAGAGTTGCTTCCCTTGCATAACTTCTCTTCAAAGGCAAATATCAACAAAAAATAATCCATCTGCTACTTCAATCCCAACAAGAGATTGTAAAATGGCCTCTGCAGAAGATGTAGGAGAAGAAATGCTAAACATGTGTAAAGCGGCTTAGTTATATTCAAAATGTGAAATTGTCTCCTTTGTTGTTCTACCGTATTTTTCCAAAACAAATGTTTGTAAAATCACAAAAAAAAAAAAAAATCGTTGTTTTGTCGTGAATAACATATTTTATTAATCTTGAAGTCAGAAAACATTTATTTTTACTCATGCTTCGCATTTGTGAAATATAAAGTTTTCTTACTTCTCGATGAAATAAAATATGTTATTATATTATATCATTTTAAATACGCAGTTTTCGTTTGTGAAATATAAAGTTTTCTTACTTCTCGATGAAATAAAATATGTTATTATATTATATCATTTTAAATACGCAGTTTTCATTGGCTAAAAGGCAGTCACGTGTAAGTCATTAGTATGAACTATTCACTTTAGAACGTTTCCTATCCGGTTCAATCTGGTTTTGCGGTCAATAATCTTTTTTGCAGGTCAATAGTCGGAGAATGACGTTATGCTTTCACATGGCGTGACGTCACGCATGTATACAATAAGCAAAAAGTAAATCAGCAATCGAGTTTAGACAAGCTTAGATATTTTACATAACAAATTCATTTGTTTAATCATTAATATTAATTATAAGAATAGTATAATTAAGGAAAATTGCTTTTTGCATATTACTAACTGTTGATTATTATATTGAAACCCACGGTAGAATAACGAAGATAAGTTGAACAATCAACATTGTATTTAAATATATGCAAGTAGGTTTAAAGTCAAAACGATACTGGATTAATAATTTTAATGCTCAACCCGGGGCTAGAGTGTATAAACGGTAGCAAACATTGTTCTCTACCGTTCATGAACAGTCTCAATTCAAACCGAGACTGGAATATTTTTTGTATTTATCGTGTTCGGCGATTTCCAAATTTCTCATGTCATGCTCTGGGGAGATTGATTTTATTAACCGTAGTTTTGAAGAACATGATATACTTAAACACTCAAGCAGATCTTCTGATTCTGTAACATTTATGTTTAGCCTTTACTGATAAGCCTCGATCTGGCATTCCCTTCGGATCGCAGCTCAGCCATTATTTGCGGCTAAATTTCTCGGATTTTACTTCAAAAAATCACCATTTAAAACATACCATCACTCATCGTTGCAACATGTCGGGCTGGAGAGGTCGCAGTGCAACCAGGAACTCTTCTCGAGACAAGTGGAAAGCGGCCTGAGTGGAGAAAATGTCACCCAGAGATCGACGTTCTCCGAAATCTGCAGATCGCCATTCTGGCGGAAACAGTCATGGACTAAGCCGATCACCGCATGTAATAATAATGGTTTGTTTGTTTGTAAGGTGTTTTACGTCATTTTCAACACATGTAAGGTTATATATGACGGTCGAGTTTTTGTGGTGGAGGCAGACCACCCACTTTTCCTGGGTAGAACCAGTACTGTACACCTCCCGCCATCCGTAAGAATCGACACTTCCTCATTTACAAGTCGAGCTCCCCCAGTGGGATTCGAACCCGCAGCGGTGAGGCGAAGAATCATGATGAAACTGTAGTATTGAACATTGACGAGAAGTGCAACATTCAACTGTAAATGTTGATTTTCGGTCACGATGTTGAGAAAATGACGACAGGACACAGGCATGGAGGCTAGACTACGTAGTGCAGGGGCTATTTTGAAATGATACTGTTTATTTCATAATTTCTAGGATATGACATATTTGGGTTTCAGCATTGCGATCAACGTGACATTTATACATGGGAAGTGAGGATTAATCTGCAGTCAGTTCGAGGTGTCTTCATGACTGTAATAAATAAGGAAGATATTTAATGTGGAAATGTGCTCGGAGAAATAATGTAAACAAACGTATTCAGCAAGTCAAAACAGTGAGATCTGTCCATTACCATGGTTGAACCATTGTACACAGATTTTGTAAAAAAAAAAAAAATCATGTAATAGTTCAACATGGACCGATTTGTTTACATAAATAGGTTGAAAATACTGTAACGAGCGAGTTGAATATTAAAGGCCTGGATATCAGGGTTTTAGTGTATACACATGACTTAATTAACTGTACAGTCTACTGTAGTGATATTTAGTCACGCTCAATAGTGTAATGGCAAGTATATGCCGGTGTAAGGAAAAAAATCGACCCCAATAAAACAGTGACCTCCAGGTCATTTTGCTATGTAGTAAAATGACCCCCTTCTGTAAAAAGTTGACTCCATCCGTAGAAGTTTGACACCTCAAAGGGGTCAATTTATTACAGTAGAATAGTAATAGAATAACCCCATGTTTTCTGTTCGGTATGTGTTTTTTACAGAGTTTTATTGACGAATTTGAGATTGATACGGCCAATTGTTTTGTTATAACTTATGGGTGCCGTTGTTGCCGAACAGAGAATGTATGCCGTGGGGAGGGGGCCACCTGCACCCAAACTGAGCTGTTGGGGGAGTTCATTCGGGATAAAATATTTACTTTTACATGGTCCATTCTGATGTGGTTTTTTTTGCACTCCTGTTGACGAAAATTACAACATGCATTATAAAGTTTATATTGTACCTATAAAGATACTTTAGGTTAGTTCTGGCAGATCATTCCCACAAACATCTTTAACTTCCAATATTTCTTTAATGGTTTAAGCTAACCTGTAAGCCTTATTGCCTACTGACCGTTCCAAGTCGATAACCCTGTGTCATTACCACCATTTTGTTGTATTTTGTCTTTTTCATTGTATAATTAATTAAATAATTTAATAAATTGACCCTTGTTCGTAGTATAGTGCGGACCTACGATGCGGACCTACGTTTGGAGCTGTGGTTTCTATAGGACGCTATATCTCATTTTTGTCTGATTTTACAAAAGTATACATTTTGAAAAGCTCTCACCCTTTGCAGTCAAACGAATTTAAATAGTTATATTTAAAATGTGAATAGAAAGGTATTGAATCAAAATACCCGCCCGGGTCCTGATTCGATCCACTGTCATACTATCATGACTATAGGTCTTATTATTATTAAAGAACAAAACACTTTAAAACTAATATACATTTTAGATGTACAATTATTCCCAGGTTATACATCTTGTTTTTGTGACGTCTAGAACTAAACTGACTATACCTGCTAAGCAGACAGTCTTTCTACCTCGTTCTGGTGTTAACCTTATGACGCGCAATAGACATTAGAGTTATGAATACACCTGCATCACGGTGGCCTATCCATACTGTTACACCACGATCGGGGCACAACTTCCGACGTGATATGATCTGAAATGTTGATGTTGTAACACTACTAGTAACAGAAGCCAGGAACATGGTTAGGATTACTGACCGCCCTATAACTGACACTGAACAACTGTTGAAAAATGGTGTTAAACCAAATGAAACTAATAACTTTGACGCACCATGAATTTCGACCAAAACGACCGTCATATATTCAACATGGACATTAAACGAACATGTTTTCCTTTTTTAGAGAACAGTCCGTAAATGTTACGCAAAACAGTCTTAAATTCGTGTTGTATAGATGAATCAAAATACCTTGGAAGCAAATGTTTCGACGGGGAGCATGCCCCCGACTCCTCTAGAAACATATTTGCCTCATGCCAAGTGTATTCGCAAGGAACAACATGGCAATTTATAAGATGGAAGATTTCGTCTGTATAGCAATTGCGTAAAATACCTCTAAAATGCACATCAGAGCACACTCAAATAGAAAGTTTTCCAGTGGGAGGCATGCCCCCAACCCCTATAGGTTACTAGCACCTGTAGTTCTCGCGGCACTAATCTCAGAACTTTATCTACGCCCCGCTACATTCCAAAGATGAGTCTTATAGACGATAACGAAACACGCTATGAACCAAAAATCTATTTCGACGAAAAAAAGAAACACACACTTAGGAAAATATTTTATAGAGGGGTTCGGTGGGCATGCTTCTCCCGGAATTTTTTGTTTTCTTTGAAGGGATCTGGTGGAATTTGACGTATATCTAAGAGACCTTTTGATACAAATTTTATGATTTTGTATGTATGGCTCATACAATAATTTAACAAAAATGGCTCAAATCTCCTCCGCCCTTCAAATTAGTTCCATTTTTTTACGTTAAGTTTTCATTTTTTCAAAGCGTCCCGTGTGCATTCGCATATGTACGCTCCTGGCGGCATCATCAAACACTCTTCAAACAGCTAGCTGGATAAGTGACACACGCATGCAAGTTAGCAATGTGCCTGTATGTGTACATGTAGTGCCTGTTTGTGTACATGTATACATACGGTTATCTACGGAAGCACGGAAGGGCATGTGTGAACAAATATTTCATGCACTCGAGGTAATATTAGTGCGCACGAGATCATATGCCACGTGTGATAGTGATACCACTCCTCATTGAGTATCGATACGCCCTCCACATCTAGAAGCTATACAACCTCCCAACTGAGTATTGAATTGATAACCCCTCCCCATTGATTACTGATACCCCTCCCCATTGAGTACTGATACCCCTCCCCATTTAGTATTGATACCCATTCCCACATTGAGTATCTATATTACCTCTACATTGAGTAATGATACAAGTACCCCTTCACATTGAGTATCAAAGGGGTTGCAATACTTGATGGAGAGATTTTATAGGTACTCACTGTGGATTGTGTGGAGGGTGAATCAACACGTAATTAAAGGGTTAGGTTATCAAACCTCAATAGCGTGGGATATCAATAATCAATAGGGAGGGTATCAATACTCAATGGGGAGGGGTTATCAAAACTCATTGCAGATGGAGTATCGATACTCATCGATACTGAATGTAGAATTATTATCAATACTCAATAGCAAGGGAGTATCAATACTCAATGGGGAGGGGTTATCAAAACACATTGGGGATGGAGTATCGATACTCATCGATACTCATCGATACTGAATGTAGAATTATTATCAATACTTACTAGCGATGGAGTATCAATACTCAATGGGGAGGGTGTATCAAAACTCAGTCAGATGGTGTATCAATACTTATTCGAGAGGGGTATCCATACTTAGTGAGGAGGGTTTATTAATACTCAATCGGGAGGTGGTATCAATACTCAGTGAGGAGTGAGTATCAATACTCAATCGCGAGGGGTATCAAAACTCAAGCGGGAGGGAATATCCATACTTATTCGAGAGGGGTATCCATACTCATTTGTAATGGTGTATTAATACTCAAACGGGAGGGAATATAAATACTCAACGTGAAGAAAGTATCAATACTCAATAACGTAGAGTACTAGTATCAATACTCAATGGGGAGAAGGTATGAATACTCAATGGGGTTGGGGTATCATTACCACAGACGGCGTTCAGGTCATTGGCTAATTACCTCGTGGCCACAATTCGCTATTTCGTGCTCACGATTTATTTTTTCGTGCATATGAATTATTATGTACACGAATTATTATTACGTTCCTACGACTTAACACTCTCAAAAGATAAAATAGAAAAGGAAAATCTTTTGACCAGTTACATTGTTTCAAATCTCGGTCATTTATTATTACAAAACTAGTCTTCTGATTCACTTCATCAACAAACGAAAAAGTCTTAAATTCCTATAGGCATCATAAATGTAAAGAACATATGTTGTCATATTCATTTTAATTTGACTAGTGTATCTTTTCATATATATATATATTTATCACATACTTCTCAATAAATACGTTGTTTTTTAAATAAACGATCAGACATAGACTTAGCTATTCATATCAATCAGGATTTAGTTGCCGGGCAATAAAGGGTAAAATAATGTCATATCACGGAAATAACCTAATTTTCTTTATGACTCTTTCAGCGGATTGATACGGATACTTACGTGACAGGAGTGAACACATCAGAATAGGATTACATCTTTTAATAATATTATTGTTTTCTACCTAGAAATCAGCGTACTAAGTTAGCTGAAGTTGACAGTTTAACAATGTCATTGCTGAAGTATATGATAAATAGAATAAAAAAATGTTTATTTTCATATCACATGTAACAGAAGCCACGGTTAAGATAACTGACCGAAAATGAATAAAAACATTTTGATAAGAAGATGATGAAACTTTATTTGCCTCGTCAAAGGTATATGGAGGTTCGAGGCCATCCTCCACAAACCTTACAAATGTGCATATAACAATATTGTAATAAGTCTAAGAACACCTTGAGCAAATCAATGAAATACAATAGCATTAAACTTGTTTCGTTTCTCGATCATAGACGACAGTGTGAATATGTGTAATTATATCTAAAATACATCACTCATATGATAGAGTAATTAATAAGATTAAATGTTAATCAATCAAACAAAAATACTATTCTTCGATAATTTTAATTAGTAAGGTATTATTGACGTATTTGATTCAAATATCTCCTAGGTACCTGTCTGTCGATCATACCTTTCCCTTACGAAATCGAAACAAGAGGAAAGATGTAATTCTAAACTGGTATATTTAAGTCAAAATGTAATGGGTGCATCTTTATCTACATATCTTTCCCCTTGTAAAACCGCAAAGCAGGGTAAGATATTACTTAAAGCGAGGCACACATACATATACTTTCTTTAAAGGGCCATAATTCCGCCAAAAATCTTTCAACCGGAACACGGTGATGATATGCACAACTAGGCTTGGTACTGCACATCCCTGCAAGTTTTCGCTGAAATCCGCCCTGGAGCTCAGGAGAACTAGTGTGGACACAGTTTGTGTAGTAAAACGTTTAATGGGCTATAACTCCGCCAAAATCATTTAACAACCGGAACAAGGTGAAGATATGCACAACTAGGCTTGATACTGATCATCCTTACCAAGTTTCATTGAAATCTGGCCAGGGGTTCAGCAGAACTATTTCATACAAATGATATGTATTACACCTGTAAAGAGCCATAACTCCGCCAAAATCATTCAACTGGAACAAGGTGAAGATATGCACAATTAGGCTTGGTACTGATCATCCCTGTAAACGTTTGCTGAAATACGGCAAAATGAACACGTTTTTATCATAACAATCTGGTAAAGCTTGTTAAATATCAGATGAAAAATGAAGGTACTAGAGTGTTAACACGTTTTTCAATAAATCAAGGGCCATACCTTCGGTGTTACTGGTCCAATCTGGCTGGTGTTTTTTAGCTTGACCGCGCTGTCGTCAATATCAACAGTCTGGCAAAGTTTGGTAAATTTAGAATGAAAAATGGAAGCCCTAGAGTGTTGACAAGCCAAAATATAGCAATTTTCGTGAATTCAAGAGCAATAACTCCGGTGTTACTGGTCCGATCTGGCTGGTGTTTGAACTCATCCAAGCTTTAATTGATATTAATAATCTTGTAAAGTTTGGTAAAGGTCGGATGAAAAACGAAGGTGCTTGAGTGGTGTTGACATCAAAAAGTTAACACACTTTTCAATAATTCAAGGGAAATAACTCCGATGTTACTGGTCCGAGCTTTCATTGATATTAATAATCTGGTAAATTTGATAAAGATCTGATGAAATATGGAGGCGCTAGAGTGTTGACAAGACAACATATAGCAATTTTCGTTACTTCAAGGGCAATAACTCCTGTGTTACTTATCCGATCTAGCTGGTTTTCGAACTCGTCCGAGCTTTCATTGATATTAATAATCTGATAAGGTTTGGTAAAGATCGGATGAAAAAGAAGGTGCTAGAGTGTTGACATCAAAAAGTTAACAGACGACGGACGGACGACGGACAAAAGACCATGGCATAAGCCCTGTAGAGCTAAGTTGGCTCAACAACACATCACATTATAGGTTATTTAGAGCCGTCTCCGAGAGAGAGAGAGCTGTACATATTTTGTTTAAACAGACTTTGTTTCAGTTTAAATTGTTGTAGAGTTGAAATAGATATATAGTGATGATAGAACTTGTTTTATAAGTATAATGAATTGAAAATAATTGTTTAACGGCTCATCAACACATTATACTTTATTTAGAGCCGCCCCAGAGAGAGGGGAAGGACACATAGGAATCAGAGGACCTGCCTTACTTCTGCGACAAGGACTACCACAACCTGACTTCTATGGTGACGTGATTTACAAACTTCGTATGATCCTTGGCCATGATCACTTTCATACTATCTTTGTTAAAGGTTTATCAAAAGAGGTTATTACCCTTTTGCAACGCACTGCATGCTTGATGGTGGACCCTTTTACAGTTTGCCACTATTCTTTCCTCTTTAATTGTTCGATGATCGGACAAACTGTGGACCCTACGATGACATCTATCTAAAGACCATAAGGACGGTGACGTTTGTTGTTTGTATGCAGTCTTGTCTTGTCTTGCATTTAAATGTGTATTTTCGTGTTGCTCTGGCTTCTGCCAAGTAATTGAGTACCTTCTTTGTGGCTTTCTAGGCTATTGTTTTTTTTGTATTTATATATACACGAGCATCTTTGTGTTTTACTTATATTGCCTACTAATGCTGCCTTGTTGGTTAGAGAAAAGTTCATGGAGGGGTATTCTTTATTTACACTATCCCGTTATGGGTTGACAGTAGGGTAAGTGTGAAGTTTGGTGCACCCTAGAACCTGGTTTAAACCCCCAGCGGCCTTTTTTGCCACTGAACGTTCCATGGAGGTAGCCCTATTGTCAGCCCTTTTGTGTTGTGTTGTCTTATTTTTGCCTTTTATTCATCTTTAAATTTGTTCTTTGCTTCCGTGTGTGTTGTGGTTGACTATCGTCCTTGAATGCTGCTTTTCCTGTTCGAGTTTTATATCAATATGCACTCTTACTAATGAATATATTTATATTGTTCTTTAACGTGCTCGGAGGAGAGACAGTTTTAATCCCAATCCAGCGAACGAGGCTGTTCCGGGTGTTCCGGATTGCAAGACCATCGTGCTTTCCACTGGGCCATGCCAGCACATTCTGGTCCGATAATTGTATGCGCATACGCATAATGCCGCACAGTTTGCGAAAAATAGTTTCTGATACAATTCATAGATTGTTGAAAGCTGAGCTTACCTACACACATCTTGAGCTGGCCTACACAAGGCTCTTGATGTAGTTATACTTAAGACTGGGAAACATGACTTGGTGAAAACAGTCTCGCTGTGGTAACACTGCCTCTAAGCAGACATGGAAAGAACACATTTTGTTCCTTTTATTTTTAATATTAATAAATGTGTTCAACTTCCTCTCTGCTATCAAAGGCAGCTTCCAAAATGTATTAGGTGACATTCATGAACAAATAGTTCAAGTCTAACATGATAATCAATCATATTCATGGATGTATTCACAAAATGATCAGAGACAGAATTAAAATAGATTATGTATTTCCAACCCTCGGTATAAGTGTTTTAATCGGAACCTCGGCAGAGCCTCGATTCCCATAAAAACACGTACATCTCGGCTTGGAATTCACTATCTTCACTGGATACCCATGAAATATTCTTATAATATATATCAGGAGTGAAAAAAAAAGAATACACTTGTGTAGATTTTCTTTTTGTGTCATGAGTTAAAAGCTGTTAAACCAACCTCAGAATTGTGTTGTGTCCTTTTAATTATCAGCAAGTAACAATTTAAACAAATTGCCATGCCAATGCTCTTTTCCACTGCCGCGCATTCCAAAATGCAGCGCGTTGTTCATCCACATGGTTTTGAGAAAAGAATATAAAAAGATCGGACAGGGAAAGTAGCATTCAAGGAGGACAGTCAACCACAAAACACAGAAACAAACACGCAAACAGACAAACAAGAAGGCAAAAGCAATAATAAATGCAAACAACATCGCAACATGTTTTCTTTCCGTCATGTCAAAACCCGAAACATGATCCTCGTCGTCTCCGTCTATTCGCGTTGCACCTCTGTCTTTTTGTATCAGGTATGGTTTAACCTCTTGCTGACATCGTTATTACTACCAAAACAACGCCAGCTCTTATAAAAGTTCGATGTTCAGTGTCAAGTCATAAAAGTTTTTTCCTCCGGTTTCCGACTGTGTTGAATCACTTCGATTTTCGTTTGATGTTAAAAGGAAATAAAAGGCTTCCAATAACCCCAACTATAAATCAGATATAAGATATCTAAGTGGGATCATGATAAGTGCTTGATCGAAAATGTGTGAGACACACACACTGTTTTTTTTTTTTTTTATCAAATTTCAATAATGGATTAACGCGTATATGTATATATAAATTTAACCAGTCAAATAGCGATAAGAATTAACCTCTTTCAATGTACAAGGTATATAGACAAATGTAATAACAACTCAGTATAAACGTCGTGTTTCGATCTTTGGATATCGCTGAGCCCGATACTAATAACCGGGGCTGGGGGCGTTGGCGGTAGCTGGCATATTTCACTGCCGCTCATGAACAGTCTCAATCAAACCGAGACTGCAATATTTCGTATGTGTCGTTTTCGGCCATTTCCAAAGGTCCATTATCATACTCTTGTTTTACATAAACGTAAACCGTTTCGTTTCATAATTAATCATTTAAATATATTTTGTTTAAAACCACGCTACACTTATATGTATGTGTTTATGAAGAAGGTAAATGATTGACTGCGCATATTGCACATAAATGGTGTCTTCCCTTTATGTATCTGCATGTGCCTGGTAAGACTACCTGACTTTGTACAGTCTGTGCTACACAACCTGCATTGGAACGGTATCTTTTTTGAAGATATATATCCATAAGTGTCTGAAGATGGCTTTGCATGTTGTTACGTCGTCTTCATGTCGTCTTCATGTGTTGTCCGAGAGAAAAGTACAGAGTTATGGAACATGTGTGTCTAATTTACAGATGCACTTGATGATACTGAAGACTATGTACCGAATCGAATTTTGCTTAACGACTCATCAACACTGTATAGCTATATGTTATTTAGAGCCCGCACCAGAGAGAGGGGTAGGATACTTAGGATCCGAGTACATGCCATTACTCTTCCTATCGAATAGATTCCTATAGCTCGGAGGTTACGCTCCGGTACACGGGATCGTCTGGTTTATATCTCCATCTGATTATATAGCCTAAAATCATTTAAAATTAATGTCGATGAACAATTATGTTAAACCTTAGAACACAACAAACAAGTCAATGCATATACTTTTATTAACTGTTGATTACATTGCCACACATAATATATTTATGGTAGAATTATAACGAAGAAACCTTAAAACGCGCACTTTTAATTAATTATATTCGAGCAGCACTTGGTCATATGCCCGAAGCCCGCGGACTACCAAAAGTTGATGTCCGGCTACCAGAAATTCCTATCGGAGAGTCAGTTTGCAAAATTTCATGTGTAGTAGCATGTCAAACCAGCTTTTATAAGCTCTAAACATCATTGTTTTTACAGCTAATTCTTTAACGTGTCCACAATGAAGAATGGTTTCGTTCCCCAGATAACTCGAATAATTATTTAAAAAACTCAAACTACCTCAAACGACACTAACCCAATACAGAATACATTCCGGGCTAGCAAAAAGATATATAGGGTCCTTAGAACCACAGCGTCCGAACGCAATGGCATCGTAGGTCCGCACTGTACTGCAAACAAGGACTTGAAACTACAATGAAAGAGACAAAAAACAACAGAAAGGGTGGTGAAGACAGGGTTACCGACTTGGAACGGTCAGTAGGCAATAAGGCCTACTGGTTAGCTTGAATCGATTTTATATGCGCACAATCCTCGCTATTATCCTGTCTTCAGCGCCCAAATAGAAAAGACAGTGTAAACAAAACTACATCCCATCAAAAGGAATTCTCTAACAATAAAGTCCACATCCAGAGAAGCTAACTAAAGATACACATACAAATTTAATTTCTGGTAGCCCTGGGCTACCACGAAAATTCAAAATTTGTCGGACCCTGAGCAGGTTAAAAAGTCAAAATGATGCTGAATTAATAAATCGAAATGATAATTGAAATGCTTGATAACAACTAAAAATTGTCTTGTGTCCCTTTAAAAGTTAGGCCAATCTCATATTATATCTGCCCCAGAATAAACAGTAGATAAGTAACATTTAAAAACAGTAACTCAAATAAAATGATAAAAAAAAATCATAGTGATGAGGAACAGTTAAGGGGTATTTTGTTTCAGTTTACAGCTGTGAGTCAGACTGTGAACTAATGTGGTCACAATCTTGGATACACATGGTCACAGTCTTGGAAACACATCCCAAATGTTTTAGAGGTACTCCCACAGTTCATGGACTTATTTAGGCTAGGTATTGTGAAAGTGTGCCATCAAACTGCGGGGATGCAAAGCTGTCACCATATGCACTGGTTGAGCTACATACTGTGTATGTTAAAAACTGCTGAACTTCTGTGTTAACCAGGGATTCACTCCCGTAAACTTCCCTTGGAAACAGAATTTCCCAGTATAAAGCAATATATGAAGAAAGATAATACACACATGTTTTGTTATATATTTTTATGCTGTTTTTATGCATATGGTTTCTAAACATATGGTTTCCTTTTGTGCTTGTGGTGTCTTATTTGGCCTTTTATTCATCTTTAAGTTTGTTCTTTGTTTATGTGTGTGTTTGTGGTTGACTGTGGTCCTTGAATGTTGCTTTTCATGTTCGATTTTTAAATCTATATTTACCACTATGCATATTCTATATGATTCAGGTCTCCTTATGCAGGAGTTAATAAATTTATATATGCATGGTCTCCTTTATACTGGTTTAATGTATAAATACTATATATTGTTGGTCTCCTTATACTGGAGTTAATGACATGATATATATGCATGGTCTCCTTTATGCTGGTTTAATGCATATATTCTATATATGGTTGGTCTACTTATACTGGAGTTAATGAAATGATATATATGCATGGTCTCCTTTATACTGGTTTTATGCATATGTACTATTTTAGTGATGTGCCGATTGTCCCGAACAATCAAACACTAATATAACTGAGCTAATATCGGCGACAATCGATAGTAACTTTTCGCAATCGATTTTTTGTTTGACAAATTTGAGAATTTCTTTCCAGTAACTCGTACCAAATTCATCATGGCGTATATGGTTGCCATGCAATTCAGTTCGTCTTATAGCTATGTAGGACCATAATTTTCCCAGATCACATTTTTCACACACTTGTGAAGAATAAGATCCTATTCTTCACATTTTCAAATGTGACTTATGTGTTTGTCCAAAAAGGGGGTTAACAAGAAAATCACATTTTTCACAGATTCTGTCCGTGCCTGTTAGTGTATTTATGGCATCATCATCATCCTCATCATCCTCATCATCATCATCATCACATCATCATCATCATCATCATCATCATCATCATCACATCATCATCATCATCATCATCATCATCCTCATCATCATCCTCATCATCATCATCATCATCATCATCATCACATCATCATCATCCTCATCATCATCATCATCATCATCATCAAGTTTCATGAAAATCCTACAAGCAAGTGGTTTAGGAGATATGGATCGGAGACGAAATCCTGGGCTCGAATCTTTGACCTGCAACCGCAACCTTTAACTTGAGCTTACTCACCTGTAACTTGGGTCCTGCAAGTCGCCTCGATGAGGTGAAGATTTGAACCTAGTTTTATGAAAATTCTTCAAGGGGTTTAGGAGCGGACACGAAATATTAGCCAAATCCTGGGCTAGGATATTTGACCTTCAACCGTGACCGTGACCTTGAGCCGACGCACCTGGAACATGGGTTCTGCACGTTTTCTCGATAATAATAATTGTCTATATTTATAGAGGATAACATGTTTTGCCTACGACCATTCTTACACATGGTGCTCTTGAGTACGGAATGAGACCCGTATTCATTGATTATGGATTTTGGCTCCTACAACAGGGATTTTGGTCTCTGTTATAGTGATAATTGTTTGATATACATGTATAGAATAATTATTTAATTATTTCCTTTGTTTCCGACCAGTTTTATCATGGACGTGTTCCGAGTGGGGTTCAAACGTACGACCCTCCGATCGCAAGTTCAACGCGCTAACCGCTCGGCCACGCCGCGATGAGATGATGGACATACATGCCCGAGTTTCATGAAAATCCTTTCAGGGATTTAGGAGATATGGAGCGGACACGAAATGTAATCAAATGTCTTTTAACATCAATGTGTGACCTTGACATTGACCCGAGGCGGTCGAAGCATGCGCTCTGAACATCGCCTTCATATGTGAATATTTGTGCCAAGTTATTTTAAAATTCCTCATTTCATTACAATGTTACAGCCCACACACGAAATGCTAACACACGGACATGTACCATACCATAGTGAACATAAATTACAATTTAGTTTGGCACTAGCCGGGATCGAACCCGCACCGCTACGGCGACAGCGCCTAGCAACAACAAATTCGACCACGCTACCAACTGCGCAACCGCAACAACTCCCAAAAAGGTTTCGCAAGTTAATATACGTTAACCCTTTTTGATGGATCAGTTTCTATGGAAACGAACCTAATAGCATACGACTTACGGTAAATACATTTCGGAGTTCATAACCCAGCAATATGTGAAAAATGCGATTCAGATGTAAAAATGCACATTAATATTCAAATGTGAAGAATGCGATTTCTTGTCACATCAAAAACCTTCATCGATCACAAATTTCACAGAAAATGTGAAATATGTGACTGTGTTGTGTGAAAAATGAGATCCCATTCTTCACATCTGTGACGAATAGGATCCTATTCTTCACACGTGTGAAAAATGTGATCTGGGAAAATTATGGTCCTACATAGCTATGTTACTCATAATTTTACACTTTTTTTAAATGCACAGAAATTACTTTCATGATTCTATTTTGGGTGTGTTTATATTCATGGTTTGCAATCACATGTGGTAAAAAGTGATACTAGACTTTAGATTTTGTATTAAATTGTATGTGACTTCATTATTTAATTCATTCTTGTTAATTGTAGGAACACCAGAAGTACCTGCTGCAAAGAACGAAGTGGATGATAGAAAATTGTCAGGTATTTTTTACGTTTGGATGTTCAATTTACAGATTACATAACTATACTCAGTACATTTGTGGTTTTCGATAATTTTAGTCCGATGTGTTTTGTTCAAATCAAGATTGTATTTTATGTAAGTACACAAGTCTCTTTGTCCCAAAGGTTAACATAAGGCAATAAACAGCTGCATAAGACGCAATGCTCTACTTCTTTCAGTTAAACGTATTTTCACCAGGACTTCAATTACACTATAGAAATTCAAACAATACCATGTATTGAGTGCATTTTACAAGGAAGTTGCAAACAAATTTGTAAATTCTGAATTAAGGAAAGATCATGAGCATGCACACATCCTGACTTGACACTTAGTATGCATTGTTGTAAATGATTGTTGAGTAGTGTATTCAACAAACCATGATCAACAATTTAAACTTGTTTTCTTATTTACATCGTCGTCATGTATGTTGTTCATGCCTATACGACAACTTGTTCCAACAGTGTGACAGCTCTTGTCATCAGTTAACTGTTTTACACAAATGGCGTCTCCTCCAAACATCCTTACATTTTCATTTGGTCAAATTATCACACATACATGTATCAAACTGTTGGAGACAGATGAGATAGATTATGAGAAATTCTTGCTTTCAATGGAAGGTGTGTTGTTATTTTATCAGTCTAGTTATCAAACCATCCATTAAATCAATTGTATCTGTTCCTCGGTAAAACACTACATATCTTCTTAAAAAAAATATTTTTTTTAATAAATATAATAAATATACCGGTATTCGCAATTTTGCTTTAGAGATGCCAGGACAATTTATGCTAATTATTTGGTTAAAAGATAGTTAAGTTCTGGTATAGTATGTGTTTTTTTTCTGTGCATTTCTCTGGTGTAGGAAGAGGACTTTGAGGTTACAGGATTAAAGGTCAAAGTCACTGTTACTATTGTTGACAAGGTTATGTAGAACGTTGTTATTCAATCGCTGTAATCCTCCGAGGTGTAGGCACGTTACATTTCAGGTCACTGTGTCAAAGGCTAAGGAATTATTTCTATAAACTGATAAATGGTTTCCAATAAAATGATTTGTTGTTTTAAAGCTCTTCAAAATAGTGTTTAGGTTATTTTGAGCTGCCTCAGAGAGAGTAGAAGGATATACAGTCATGAATCCAAACGCCATGCCCTACTCTTACTATGAAATAGATTATTGAATGGTTCTTTAAAATGCACAGAGTTAAGACTTCAAATACAGCGGATTGTCCAGTTTTAAGTCTTCATCGGATGGATGAGGCCAGGGGAAATGCCTTACATAAGGACACACCGAAGACATAACCCAGTGGCGCCAAGAAGACTTTAAGCTACGGTACCACCTCGGCCAGGTCTCTATTCAATAACTTAGTCATGTAAGGCATATTTAGTTGAGACCTTAGGCTATCCTTAATAAAATATTTGCTTGCTGTTTCCCGACCGAATATTTCATAAATGGGTACATGTAGGTAGGTAGGTAAGTAATTTTATTTTGTCCAAGGACAGTCAACACAATACGAAATTGAAGGAAAATATACTGACTGAGTATTGCATCCAAAACAAAAAAAAACGTGTCGCGATATATTGCGATACAAGAGACTGTATCACGATACGTATCATAACACATTTTCTTGTATAATTGCGTTTACAATTTCAATAGACTTTGCCGATTTCCTGGTGTACTTCGATGCAGAAGATATAACGTGATGCAATGTTGGTTTGTTTGTGAATAAGAAACATTGCGCATGGCAGTTCCCAGGTTGACAATGTCTACTTTCTGTTCTATAGTCAACGTCGAGTAATATCTTCCTAAATGAGTTACAAATGTGTTGTGCTGCCGGAGGACTTGACCGTTTTACAAAATGCAACATTGCCTAGATCTAGACTAGACTACTATATATGGTAAAAAGGCGCGATGACGTCATCGTTTCAAGATGGCCGCCGAATTGCAAAAAGTGGAACAAGATATCTTTAGAATAGAAACGGTAATCAGCCGGAAGTGCGAGTGAAATTATTTAAACAATAATTTCACGAGCCGGAAGGGCGAGTGAAATTATTGTTTACAATTGAACGACAAACCGTGATATACTATAGATAATTCACCGTAAACGATGTTCTATTTCTATTCTAATACCTCTAAAATGTGAAAATAACGCAAACATCTGAAATCTTTCGCATTGCCTTGCTGGCTCTCCTAACGTTGCATACGTTACACTGCTGAATGCGCAATGCGCAATGCTTATTCTCCTAACGTTACAAAAATCACAGTGATATATCGTTCAATATAACGAGATATTTTGAACTAGGCTATATAGTGCGGGTGTATTAGAATTTTAATTTAAATGGGCCGAGATATGACTGACACAATTACATTTTTATTTATGACATATAATGCAAAAAAATCAATGGGCGTGCTACACTTGAACAATCGTTGCTTTAACGAAAATACCTACTCTCCCGTGACTTTGCGAAGTTTATTCAGATTTGGTAAATTGGCAATAATCATAAAAATAAAACACCATTTTCCATTTAACATGTAAATACCATGTTGCATTAATGTCAACTTCTTTTGACAAATCTGCCCAAGAATCATTCCCAGCAAAATAACTGAATGTTGTTTAACGGCTCATCAACACAGTATAGGTTATTTAGAGCCGCCCCAGAGAGAGTGGAAGGATACATAGAAATCCGGGAACCGTGCCCTACTCTTATTATCGAATATATTACTATGGTTATTTAACGTGCTCGGAGGATAAACCAATACACGAGACCGCCCGGTTTACATCCCCATCCGACGGAAGACGCTAAGAGAAAGTGTCTTGCCCAAGAACACACCGACAAAACACCGTCAGCAAAATAAGCAAAACTTCTTGTATAATTAATTATCAACTGACAAATGTAAGATTTGACATGTTTTCGTGTTACAGTTGAAATTTTAATGTGTTAATTTATAACCTTTCCGGGTTGACTACCCTTTTTATAGCTACATACATATGTATGCCTAAGGTTCTTTGCTACGGAATATTTTTGTTAACTGTATATTTTAAATCGATTTCACATATCGTAAATTTCACAAAACACATATCGGATATATGATCTGATATATCAATGTTGCAGAAAATCCGTGCTATATAACAATAGTAAACTAATTATCAATATATACTAAAACAAGTCATATGCACTAATTATAAGTGGAACGCTGTGGTCTAGTGGTAGAGCGTTGGACCCATGATCGAAACGTCGTGGGTTCGAATCTCGCCATGCGTTGTGTCCCTGAGCAAGACACTTTATCGGTATTTGCTTAGTTCTGGTTCTACCCAGGAAGACATCGAGATTGATTAAAATAAGTTCAGAGAACTTTCGTTACAATCGATGTAAAATAGATAAGTTAAACTAACTAATTATTTTGCTTTGACACCGTTCGCAAACAATGCTATTCCTACGGCGTTCCGTTAGGGCCATTATACCATAGCGTATCGACGTTAACAAGTTGATGCGCGATGGTACGATGGCACGATGGTACGATGGCGATGGTACGATGGCGATGGTGCGATGGCGCGATGCTACTGTGGCGATGGTACGAATGTACAAAGGCCATGGCACGATGATCCATCACGTTATTGCCATCGTACCATCGTGCATCGTACCATCGCGCATTGACGTGTTAGTTTATTTACAAGTCGATGTGCGATGGTACCATTGCGTTATTACTATCGTACCAACGTACCATATACTTGTTAACGCGATGGTACGATGATCCGTCGTATTATCGTAATATATGCAATCGTACCGTCGCCATTGTACCTGCCGTAACTGTAGACTGAATTTTTCCTCGCATAAAAATCTTAAACATCTCTAATGAAAATCAGGAAAACGATCAGAACTCACAGGTATAGGGGTCGTGACAGAGGTATTGAGGTCCTGACTTCAGTTGAATATTTACACATATTTAACAAAATGTGACAAAGACCAAAATGACATTGATCTAAAAATTATATACTATTACGAAAGATTGGTCCCGATCACGGTTGCCGATGTAATCAACCTCGACAACGGATGCTGATGAGAGTGACCTACATGTACAAAGGAGAAATCATCCTCACGACAACGGTAGCCGATACAATCAAACCTGATGCTGATGAAAGTTGGTTTAAACTTTTCCTTGAGACTACAACAAGCATTTTTAAAATGTCTTAAACTGTGAAAACAACTTTCTATCTCCAAAAGCCTTAATGTCACAGGAACGCTCTTGTACCACCAGCCATGACGACCTGCTCTAACCGATCCGATTTGTAACAGTGCATCCATCTCTTTGAACAACAGTGCTGTAAATATAAGGTACATGCATCTACTGGGTCAAAAAGATTTAGCTTCTTGTCAAAAGAAAGTTAAAATTAAAATGTGTCATGAGCATTTTAAAACCTGAACATAGCTTTCAACGGTGGAGAAAAAGTAAGAGTTATTATTCGGTTTACTTGTATCGAGTAAAGCCACAACGAAGGTACTCAATGACTTGGCAGAAGCCAGAGCATTAAGAGAATAAACCATTAAGGTCACGACAAGAAAGATCATGGACAAACATCAAACGCCATCGTCCCAATGGGCTTTAGGTAGGCGTCATCATAGGGTCCACAGCCTGTCCGGTCATCGTACAATTAAAGAGGAAAGCATAGTGGCGAACTGTAAAAGGGTCCACCACCAAGCATGCAGTACGTTGCAAAATGAGAGGGTCATAACCTCTTTTGATAAACTTTTTAACAAGTTTAACAAAGATAATATGAAAGTGATCATGACCAAGAATCTTACGAAGTTTATAAATCACATCACCATAGAAGTCAGTTTGCGATAGTCCTTGTCGCAGAAGAGTCCTTAAATTACTTTTATATTTGGAAAGAAGATCATGGTAACGATAATAAAATTGTGCAAAGGTTTTACGAAGTTTATGGTAACGGTAACCCTGATTGAGTAACTTTTTAGTTATACAAAGATTACGAATATTAAAGTCCTCAACTCAAGTAAAAGCTCTAGAAAAACAAATAAGTTGAGACACATACACCCCATAAGAAGTTGCTCGGGGAACATCCCCATTCAAGTGGGGATAATTAACAATGTCAAAATTAAAATCATCTATCTTGTCATAGATTTTGCAAATTATTTTACCATTTTCAATCGAGAGATCTAAATCAAGAAAAGAAGCGTTATTATCAGATATATTAGCTTTGTTAAGCTGAAGTTCTTTAGGATAAATATAATTAACCATAGTTGGAAAGAAAGGGTTGTCAATGTTCAATATGTCATCCAGATGGCGAGAGGTATCATTATAGAGTTTAATTAACATTGTTGAAGTGATACGGAAAATAATTCACGAGTGAGAAAGATTCTTGCGATATAGAAACGAGTGCGTTTTCGCATAATTTATATATATAATTTATATTCTGTGATGAATTTCTTTCTAATCGTCTTTTGACACAAGTATTCCTTCTTCTGTAACTCCTTTGGCGAGAGCGCGGAATAATATCATGACGTCAATTCGTGACGTCTATCGCTTAGTTCATAACATTTGGCTACTGTGCTATCTTGCACACTAGGCGAGATAGCACAGTAGAGGAAGGGGTATGTTATAGATTTTCTCAAACTGAGAAATTTCTATAATTCATCACAGAATATATAATATATTACAAATGCACTAACCTCCATTCTGTACCAATACATTCAGAGGCCCTGGTAGTGTGTACAACAACAAGTTCTCTTTAGTAGTATATCCTAAACATAAAGGGTTGTGCACATTATATTGAACTTACATAATATACATTCTGTGTTTGACGAGGCCCCTCCTAAAATTAAGTCCGTCCCAACATTTTATATAATAAAACACAAAAGAACACTCACAACATTGGTATAATTAAAAATATGTCCATAGCACATAAAACACATTAGTGTTTACCGCACTTTTTAAACCAATCAAATGACTCAGAATATCAAATACTTGTTCCATTTATTCATGAAGATTTTACTATAGCGCTCTTCATGGTTTAGAGTGTGACCTATATAGAGACTATCGATAAAACTTATCGTAAACACTAAGCCGGATAGAGTCTATGAAGATAAATATTCACCACTAAGAAACCGCGGTCGGTCGCTACGCTCCCTCCCTTTCGGTTTTATAATGGTGAAGATTTCACTTCATAGCCTTTATCCTATACTTAATTAATAAATATCGGTAGTTTTAAAAAGTTATAACACATTTAAGTATAGGATAGATGTTATGAAGAGAAATACATATATGATTATTAAAATAGTATGTGTTTTACTTAACACCTAATACAAAATTAATTATTAGCTATTAAATACGCTTAGTTATTACTACAATTAATAATTAATATGCCATATATACTACTATATATGCTACTTCGCTGGTTTGTTTGTTGTTCGAGATATGATATATAATCCCCTTACCCCCGAAACAGTCCGTTTCTCATTGAAAGTCCCTGACTTCTATGAGGCTGATAGTGGACTTTAAGGAGAGTACACTGTAAAGGGGAACATAAAAAACAGCTATCTTTATCTTCACAAAATAGGCTTTGGCACAACAAAATGACAGTTCCGTATATAGTTGGAACATACAATATCAATCTTTTACAAAGTAAGACTGGGCACAAAAACTGACTTCCGCAGGTCATTGGCAGGTCACATAGCCCTGGAGCTGACACTTGTTATACATACGTTTTACATAAAACTTTAACGACTTGAAACGTTGATAAATCGATCATTAAAATACATTTCGCCATTAGTCATGTTAGTCATGAAGACTTTTTTTACAGTCCTTCCGGTTGCGTTTTATTTCTTACAGGGTGTTACTCTAGTTGTGACAATTTGGATATCGGCATGGTTTAAACAAGTAAGTGTCACACCTTAAGACTCCAGCATGATGAAAATCTGAGATTTAATCTTATTGTCATTTATAATAATTATACTTGTGTTTCATACGCTCGCATTTTATATTTTATATTTAACTAAAATTGATATAATTATGATATCCGGAGCGCAGATGATGTAAATAATATACCTTTGTATATATCTTTCGTGTATCACGTTTATAATAGGAAAAGTTAGTAAAGGTGATATTTGAATATTATGTTGATACTTTTACATATGATAAACAACTTACTTATGATAGCCTATAAGAAAATAATACCTAAGGGGTCGACATTAGTTTAAACTAACTTATTTTACATCGATTGTAACGAAAGTTCTCTGATAAAAATAATAGAACGTCGCAATGGTCGATCTCGTTATCAACTGAGCTAAGCGGGCTAAACTAATTTTGATCCCTCTCTATGTCTTCCTGGGTAGAACCAGTATTACCACGTAATCTTCTTGATTACAAATTTTACCACATGACTCAACTCTATAAAGTATTAATATTTACGTATGTAGGTTAAACTGTACATCACAAGCATTCAAAACACAGTTCAGCACAATTTTACTTAGTGACTTATAGTATTTAAGTAAAACTTACGGAACTGAAGGTGAAACCGTATCAGATTGGATATATAATATCTTCTTTTTTTATTCAGCAAAATTACAATAGGTCATAAGACCCGTGAGGATACAAAATATATATACAAGGTTGACAGCAGGTACATGCAAAAGTTACGCGTACTTAATACAAAATAGAAACGCAGTATATATATATATATATAATTGTAAAGCATGCAGAAATAGAGTAATTCAAGAAATAAATATTGTATGTAATTTATTTCACTATTTTCATTATTTATATTATGCTTTTAAATATAGTTTTCATGGCATAATATATGCGGAGAAGAAGCATATAAGTCCTAACTAACTATATTTCACCGTTTTACAGAAAGCAAAAATACGCTTAACATAATAAAAAAACAAAAAGATAAAGAGTATCTTTATTCCATATGGCTCAATAAATTCAAGAAAGTTTTAATTGTACACATTTTTCTACATCCAGAGGCAACAAGATGAGCCAAGATTATCAATTAGTCATCTACGTCAGTTTGGCAGCTTGTTTTGTGCTGGTACCTGGTTTGTATGTAGTTTCAGACACCTGCGATCGAACAATGAACCAATTCTCGAATATGTACTATTCTGGTAAGTGTTGTAAAACATATTAACTTTAATGCTTTTTCATTTAAAGACATTCCACCATTGCGATTTTAACTGTTTTGGTTTTTTAAAGCAAGGACAGTTTCCTACATAATAATACAATAATGCTGTCTAACTGCAAGAAACTTAGGCGTACATGTTTCAGATAGAGGCCACAATGGAGAAACATACTACGTGGTCCCGCCTTAATTCCATTAAGTGATGGGAAAGCTAAATGTTTTAATTTTACAATATGCAAACTTTTAAGCCGATATTAAGGCTTTATTTCATACCACTGCCAACCCCGTTTTCGCTTCTTGGAGAAGGGTTTGGATGGGGTATGAAAATTAATACTCGGACCATGTAATGATGATAAATGCACCGTATAGTGTTAACTTTGGTTTGGACGTATACAATATTAATAAAATCTGGTAAAACCACAATGTTTATATACATTTGTATCTAAATGCCAGCATTAGATATACTTAGAGAATAATAAATGGGTATTTTCATATCACACCCTATATCAGGCCTGAGACGCCATATCAGCCCGAGAGCTTTAGCTCGAGGGTTGATATGGGTCGAGGGACTGATATAGGGTGTGATATGAGATACACATTTTTTATTCTATTTATCACATATGTCAGCAATGACTTTGTTGAACTTTCAAATTCAACTAATTTACTACGCTTTTTTCCAGGGAGAATACAATAATATTATTAAAAGATGTAATCCCATTTTGATGTGTTCATGCACGTCTGTCGCGTAAACTTGTGTAGATCTAAACGACATTTTTTCCAAAATTTAATTTGAAAGAAATGCCATTGACTTTGAAATTGTCTAATTCAGAAAATGAATGGTCACAAGTGGTTATTTTATCCACGGATGGTTCTATATAATTGAGTTTATTTTAAATTTGTTAAACTATATTTATGGTCCGTGTATTATGCCTTATTTATTTCTTTATTTTACTTTTATCTATCTATCATCTATTTTATTGCATCTTCTTTGCATTACTAGTCAAGTCATTTCCGTAGAGCTATGGTCAAAGATGACAGCTCAACGTACACATGTAGATGTATCGCCAATAATCTGGCGCGAAAACAGGATGACAAACAGACGGCAAACGATACGAGTGACACATCGTATACAATCGTAACTAATCGGTAATTTCCGTATCACTCCGCTGAAAGAATCATAAAGAACATTCAGTTATTTCCGTGATATGACCTTTTTTAACCCTTTATTTCATGCGTGTGTTAAAGTTTTATTGCCCGGCAACTACATCCTGATTGATATGACTAGCTAAGTCTATGCCGTATCGTATATTCAAAAACAACGTATTTATAGGGAAGTATGTGATAAAATGTAATATTTTATTGATTGATGATATTGTGGGATGATTAAAATCTACATTGATAAACGTCATGTAACGAAAGCTGGAGGATGAAGTTCTGACATTTAATCTTACTGCGATTTATAATAATTATACTTATGTTTCATACTCTCACGTTTTATATTTTACTAAAAGTGATATGATTATGATATCAGGAGCGCATATTTTGTAAATCATATACTTGTGTATATATCGTTCGTGTATCACATCTAGTATTGAAAAGTTTGTTGTACAGGTGATGTTTAGGTCCATTGGATCGGTTGTAATATCCATGTGGTATATTTGAATATGATGTTGATAATTGTACACATGTCAAAATAATAAACAATTTAATTTACTTACTTACTTATTAGGGGGTGTAGGGTTTAAGAAGGCTTGGTGGAATGCCTTTAAAGATGGTTTGTTAATGAGCCTGATGTTTATCTTTCTATTTATATAGAACAGAACAGAACAGAACAAAGCATAACAAACTTTAAGTAATAGATAGAGTCTGGTCTCAGCGAGTTGGCTTATTTAAACACCGAGATGGGCGTAGCCCATCGAGGTGTTGAAATAACCAACGAGCTGAGACAGACTCTATCTTTTTTGTAGCATGGTGTACTGAGTAACACTGTGACGTCATAGTGACCGTACTCTAAATTCCAATATCCGGTAGTTGTAGTACGGTAAAGCCACGCCCCTTTAGTTAACCTAAATTAAACGATTTAATGCTCTGCATTCATCAAAGGAAATGTCACCGACCATGCTACAATGCAGACTTAAACTATACAGTTTCTCGTCTACAACATGTTTACAATACATAAATCTAGTCAGAAAAATAATAAACAATGCAAATATACAATTACCAAATAGTTAAATAAATGTACACAGATGTACATAAATGTTAATAATTAAATACATACCCATGATGCTGATAATGTGAGTGTTAAAGGGACACATGGCAATATTGACGTGTTTATCAAGCATTAACTGTTAACCATTAAAACATAAACATGATGTTAATAATGTGAGTGTTAATAATTAAACACAGAGGACTGTCCTTCTTTAATTTTGGACCGTGTTACTTCTTAATTTAAAATCATTAAATATATCGTGTGACACATACTTACTAGTTTACTAACTCGCGAAAGTAAAAGTTCAATAAATTTGAAAAGAGATGGATTCCTTCTAAAATAACGTTGCACACATATTTTTCGTAATTCATTATATTTATTAAAAATTAAAACAAAATGATACTCGTCTTCAGTATCATCAGAGGTACAAAACTGACATTCTTTCGTTTCTCTCAATACTATTGGGTCCATATCTTCCTGTCTCAATTATCAGCCTGTGTGATGATAGGCGTAGTTGTGTTATGACACTTCTATATTTTCGGTATTTAGAAATAACTAAATATGTTTCATAATCGAAGTTTACTTTAACGTTTTTATAAAATAGTAAAACATTATTTTTAGCAATATCCGATTTCCATTTCTGAATAAAATTGTCTATTAGCCGTACGTTTAATTCTTTGCAAAAGTATTTCGAATTTACATTTGCTGGATTCTCCCATACATGTCCACCATACTATAAAGCAAAGACTTAAAATTAGCGGTCCAATTTATTTTGTTTGTTAAGACAATCACTTAGTGAAACGGCATACGCAGTTTTTAAAACACAATTGTCGGCATATAACAATTTAAACCGATATTGTATAATTCTACAAAATCTCTATATGTATAACGGTATCTAGCCGATTCGCCATAAACACCTGCGTCGCTGGTTGATAGTTTCACATTTAGCACCTTTTTGCAAAACTTTAAGTGTATTCTCTCCAACTGTTTTGATGTGGTGTTCCCCCACACCTCACATGCGTAATTTAGAATTGACGTTATAAAGGAATCAAAAGCTGGCAATGTGTTTTAGGAGTGAAGTCATAATTTTTTATATTATGCAAAAGTACTCCCATGGCCTTTAATTCATTTCCAGAACGGTTGTGTTGGTTTAATATAAAATACCCTGTATAGTTAAATACAACGCCTAAATAATTAAAATCATTTACAGATTTCAACTGATCCCCCGAATAAGTCCATTTCTTATTGGCTAAGAGTCCACCTCTCCGTCTAAAAACAACGATCTTAGTTTTGCCTGTATTCACTTCCAGACCCCATTTGCAGCAGTAATCATGTAACTTATTTAGACTACATTGCAGATCCTCGGGTGTCTCGATCAAAATAGCCATATCATCCGCAAAA
Organism: Cyrtodaria siliqua; assembly: GCA_037043455.1. Taxonomy (NCBI): domain Eukaryota; kingdom Metazoa; phylum Mollusca; class Bivalvia; order Adapedonta; family Hiatellidae; genus Cyrtodaria; species Cyrtodaria siliqua. Next base: position 116,145 of record JAWPHD010005809.1, on the reverse strand, counting down.
TACAAAAGCATTAAGGTGACATCCTTAATATTAAGTTGACTGTAAATATAGTTCTAGATCTTCAATGAAGAGTGAGAAGAAAATCGGAGAAATTGTCTCCCTTTGCTTCAAAACAAACGTCGACTCGAAGATGTCCGAATAGTGCCGAACACAAAATTTAACTATTTCATACATCGCTCTCATAATCCGTAACATTTTTCCATTTATTCCAAGCCTGTAAAGTTTCAACCGTAATGCATTCCTATACACTGAATCAAACGCTTTCTTCTAGTCAACAAATGCACAATATAACCGTTTGTCATTTATTAAGGTATGCACAATTAAACTTTGAAGTGTGAAGATTGCATCCACTGTAGAAGAACCCTTTCTAAAGAAATATAAAAAGATCGGACGGAAAGTAGCATTCAAGGAGGACAGTAAACCACAAAACACAGAAACAAACACGCAAACAGACAAACAAGAAGGCAAAAGCAATAATAAATGCAAACGACATCACAAACACAAAAGGGTTGACAATAGAGCTACCGCCTTGGAACGGTCAGTGGCAGAGTAGGCCACTGGGGTTTAAACCGGTTCTAGGGTGCACCAAACCTCACGCTTACCCTACTGTCATCCCATTAAAACAGGACAATGTTAATAAAGAAATCCCTGCCATGATATTATCTCTAACCAACAAGGCAGCATCAGTAGGCAACAAACCCGAATTGCGCATCGGATAGTACATTATGCTTTTCTCACCAATCAGCTATTCTCTTATTAAGAACAGAACAGTTATTTTATTTCGACTTATTCATATAGTTAGTATCTCGTCATCAAAATGAAATATACAAAGTTTAATTAAACACATGACAGGCACGCACGCATGCACCCCAACACGCACACACACTTTTACACATCCCTCACACACACACTCGCACAAACGCGTGTACTCTCTCTCACGCAATTATATAAACGAATTAATTGTTGGAACAATACCTAATACCTGAGGATAAACTTTATATATGTACACAACTACGTATAATTAAATGTGTTACATACAATAAATGCTTCTTTTACAAACTTAGATATATTTCGAATCTTTTTAAGTTTCTTACTTTGCATCAATTCATTACATTTAATTTTAACACTAGGGTTCCGATAATAATACGCCTTAATATCTGCTCATATACGGGACAAATTAAAATAAAAATATATTAGTCTTCTATGTCATTATAATTACAAATATTACAATACCGTTGACCTCTATCAGTTTTATTGTGTGTGTATCTGCCGGTTTCGGACATGAGGGATTAAGTACTGCTGTGAATAGTTTTGACAAGCAACTGTTTAACGTAATCCTCCGATAATTATTGACGTCATTTTCATCTCCAGTTTTAAATAACGTTATCATTATTCCCTCTGACCAATTTTTCGGGAAACAGCCACTGTCTAATATAATGTTGAATAATTGCGTTAAATGCGATAACAATATATCGCTTCTAAAAGTATACATTTCGAATAGTGTCCCCTGCATATGCCTTTCCACGCTTGATTGATTTTATACAAGCTTCCACTTCCGCTTCCGTTATGACCATACCCAACTCTTGAAATATAGGGTCGTTTTTATCAAAATCATTCGATTCGCAAAACTCTTCAGCCCGTCATTTTTCGCTACATTTATCTCAATTGCTAAATTTTTGAAATACGCTAGAAAATTATTTACGCTCAAATCGGCACCTGTTTTACTTTTCGCTCTAGTAAACAATTTCCAAATATCTTTAGGTAGCTTTGCTTTCAGTTTTTCAATTTTTCTCATCTCAATAAAATTATATCTCCTTCGTTTCCTTTTAATTAGCAACTTGTAGTCTTTTCTTTTTACACAAAGATCCACACGATTTGAATCACTTCTATGCGCATTAAACTGTTTTATAGCGTCAAGGCATACAGGAAGTAAATCACTGTGGTATTCATGCCTGGTGTATCGAAAGGAGTTCCCAAATATATAATCCCTAACTTTTTTTGTGATAAAAGGCATTTTTGAGTATTTAAGGCCTGTTTTTCTGGCTGAAATGACTTTATTGACTTGTTTGTGATAGCTAAAAACCATTTGCATGGTTGTATGATGATTTTATTTGTCAACTTGACGGTTTTGAAAGTGAAAGTAGAACACATTTAAGAGGTGCCGAATGAACGCAGTTTGTTCACGGTATCAACAAAGATCGGAATTTTATTTTCTTATATGCCACATGACCCCTAGTATTCTCAGCAGTTTTCTAGAGAGGCAGGTCTCATGACTAAGAACATGTAAGTGAATCTTAGTTTGAACTTCATTTTGAAAAATGGATAACTAAAAAGCTCGCTCAATATTGCATTGGACTCAGTGGGATTTGATTTACTTCTGGTACACCTCAAGATAATATACGTTCTTTCCGAAACATTCATTGTCAAACATTGATAATGTGAGTGTTAACAATTAAACACATAAACATGATGGAGATAATGTGATTGTTAACAATTACACACATACACATGATGCTGATAAAGTGAGTGTAAACAATTAAAAACATACACGTGATACTGATAATGTGAGTGTTAACAATTAAACACATACACATGATGCTGATAATGTGATTGTTAACAATTACACACATACCCATGATGCCGATAATGTAAGTGTTAACAAATAAACACATAAAAATGATGCTGATATTGTAAGTATTAACTAAAAAACACATACACATGATGCTGATTATATGAGAGTTAACAATTAAACACATACCCATGATGCTGATAATGTGAGTGAAAACAAATAAACAAATAAACATGATGCTGATAATGTGAGTATTAATAATTAAACACATACACGTGATACTATCCTATGTAAAAATGACATGTTTTAACAATTCCGGGCCATTATGTTGTCAATATGAATGGAAGAGTTATGGGGATTGCTGGATAAGGTACAGAATTTGATGTGAAACATGAGTATAAAGTTTTAATGCAATAGCCTGAGTAGTTTTGTAGTTATAAATATATTGCACAAAAACTTTAAGGTCAAGACATGACAATCAATGGGACATAACTTTGTCAAAATGAAAGGAAGAGTTATGGAGATTGTTGGATAAGGTGCAGAATTTGTTGTGAAACATTAGTATAAAGTTTTAATGCAATAGCCGGAGTGGTTTTGAAGTTATAAATCTATTGCACAAAAACTTTAAGGTCAAGACATGACAATCAAAGGGACATAACTTTGTCAAAATGCAAGGACAAGTTATGGGGATTGTTGGATAAGGTGCAGAATTTGATGGGAAACATGAGTATAAAGTTTGAATGCAATAGCTTGAGTAGTTTTAAAGTCACAAACGCTTTAAGGTAAAGACATGACAATCAAAGGGCCACAACCTTGTCAAAATGCAAGGACAAGTTATGGGGTTTGTTGGATAAGGTGCAGAACTTGATGTGAAACATTAGTATAAAGTTTTAATGCAATAGCCTGAGTAGTTTTGAAGTTATAAAGCTATTGCACAAAAACTTTAAGGTCAAGACATGACAATCAAAGGGACATAACTTTGTCAAAATGAAAGGAAAAGTTATGGACATTGTTGGATAAGGTGCAGAATTTGATGGGAAACATAAGTATAAAGTTTGAATGCAATAGCTTGAGTAGTTTTAAAGTCACAAACACTTTAAGGTAAAGACATGACAATCAAAGGGCCACAACTTGTCAAAATGCAAGGAAAGGTTATGGGGATTGTTGAATAAGGTGCAGAATTTGATGGGAAATATGTGTGTAAAGTTTTAATGCAATAACTTGAGTAGTTTTGAAGTTATAAATCTATTGCACAAAAACTTTAAGATGAAGCTGGGGACACCGACGCCGACGCCTTGGTTAAAAATGAAATGACACATATGTTCTATATGTCCTCTATAGTCGAGTGTGCCGTTTTCCGAAAATACTGTGGATGCATGTCTATTAAGCCACACTTTTGAAAAACAATTTGTGTGGGTTTGTTTTTATGGTGTTTGAAAAAAACACACTTTTATTTTTAATTTTCTTTGACTTTCACAACAAGAACCTGTTTTAGTGGCATCTAGTATGTTATCACTACAATGAGTGCATTTTTCAAAAGAAAACAATGGGCCTAATAAGTTGTTCGAACTTTTCTTCTGGGGTTTGTTTTATGACCTCAGCAACTGGGATAGAAGACAGGGATACAGTGCGATGAGTTTTATGACGCCACTACAGGTTGATGAGTTTATGACGCCACTACCGGGAGATGAGGTTATGATGCCACTACAGGGTGGTACATTTTATGACGCCACTACAGGGTGATGAGTTTTATGATGGCACTACAGGGTGATGCGTTTTATGATGGCACTACAGGGTGATGAGTTTTATGATGGCACTAGAGGGTGATGAGTTTTATGATGGCACTACAGGGTGATGAGTTTTATGAGGCCACTACCGGGGATGAGTTTTATGAGGCCACTACAGGGTGATGAGTTTATGATGCCACTACAGGGTGATGAGTTTTATGACACCAGTACAGGGGGAGAGTTTATGATGACACTACTGGGGGATGAGTTTAGGATGCCACTACACAGTGATGACTTTTATGATGACACTACAGGGTGATGAGTTTATGATGCCACTACAGGGTGATGACTTTTATGATGACTCTACAGGGTGTTGAGTTTATGAGGCCACTACCGGGGATGAGTTTTATGAGGCCACTACAGGGTGATGAGTTTATGATGCCACTACAGGGTGATGAGTTTTATGACACCAGTACAGGGGGATGAGTTTATGATGACACTACTGGGGGATGAGTTTAGGATGCCACTACAGGGTCATGAGTTTTATGATGACACTACAGTTTGATGAGTATTATGAGGCCACTACTGGGGGATGAGTTTAGGATACCATTACAGAGTGATGACTTATGATGACACTACAGGGTGATGAGTTTATGATGCCACTACAGGGTGATGACTTTTATGATGACTGTACAGGGTGTTGAGTTTATGATGCCATTAAGGGTGGTGAGTTTTATGAGGCCACTACAAGGTGATGTGTTTATGATGCCACTACAGGGTCATGCGTTTTATGATGCCACTACAGGGTGATAAGTTTATGACGCCAATACAGAGGGGATTAGTTAGGATTAGTAGTGATGAGTTTATAATGCCAATAGAGGGTGGTGAGTTTATGATGCCAATACAGGGGGATGAGTTTATGACGCCACTACCGGGTGATGAGATTATGACGCCAGTACAGGGTGATGAGTTTTATGACGCCAGTACAGGGAGATGAGGTTATGATATCACTACAGGGTGGTGCATTTTATGACGCCACTACAGGGTGATGAGTTTTATGATGGCACTACAGGGTGATGAGTTTATGAGGTACTACAGGGTGGTGAGTTTATGAGGCCACTACCGGGGATGAGTTTTATGAGGCCACTTCAGGGTGATGAGTTTATGATGCCACTACAGGGTGATGAGTTTTATGACACCAGTACAGGGGGATGAGTTTATGATGACACTACTGGGGGATGAGTTTAGGATGCCACTACAGGGTCATGAGTTTTATGATGGCACTACTGGGTGATGAGTGTATGATGACACTACAGAGTGATGAGTTTATGATGCCACTACAAGGTGATGAGTATTATGAGGCCACTACTGGGGAATGAGTTTAGGATACCACTAAAGAGTGATGACTTTTATGATGACACTACAGGGTGATGAGTTTATGATGCCACTACAGGGTGATGACTTTTATGATGACTCTACAGGGTATTGAGTTTATGATGCCACTAAGGGTGGTGAGTTTTATGAGGCCACTACAGGGTGGTGAGTTTATGATGCCACTACAGGGTGATGAGTTTTATGACGCCACTACAAGGTGATGTGTTTATGATGCCACTACAGGGTCATGTTAGGGGATTAGTTAGGATTAGTAGTGATGAGTTTATAATGCCAATAGAGGGTGGTGAGTTTATGATGCCAATACAGGGGGATGAGTTTATGACGCCAATACAGGGGGATGAGTTTATGACGCATACGGGATGATAAGTTTATGACGTCAATACAGGGAGGATTAGTTTATGGCGCCAATACAGCGGGATGATTTTATGACGCCAATATAGGGGGATGAGTTTATGACGCCTACGGGATGATAGGTTTATGACGCCAATACAGGGGGGGGGGGATTAGTTTATGACAACACTTCAGATGGATGAGTTTATGTCTCCAATAGAGGGTGATGAGTTTATGACGACAATACAGGGTGATAAGTTTATGTTGCCAATACAGGGGGATTAGTTTATGACGCCAATTACAGGGGGGTGAATTTATGACCACAATACAGGGTGATGAGTTTATAATGCCAATACAGGTTTATGAGTTTTATTTTCAGGATTGGGTATATAATATGAACTTCCTCTTTCACACTTTGTTGTGTGTTTCACATTAAGCATTTGTGTTTGTTGGCAATTAATGTATGTCTAATACAAAATTCAAACTATTGATAAACATGTTATTTCTTATTTTCCTGAAACAATTCTTTTGTACTTTCATGGTGTCATTTTTAAGATATAAAGACCAAATCCATTTATTATTTTAGTTGCAAATTTCGAAGATGCCTCAAGTGCATCTATTTTGTACAAGTGACGCATTTCTAAAAAAAAATATTTAAAAAATGAAGAATTGAAAAAAAGGCGTAATTTTGTAACTTTGGAAAAATAATTTATTTTCGGGGTTTACAGGGTTGGATTTTTTAAAACACGAAAACCGAATCAATTTAATTTCTGTTTATTTGAAGTGCATATTTAACAAATGTTTTGGATGGCTTTGATTTAAACACAACGACTTAATTATTTCTAGAAAAAAAAAATCCAACATATTTTGATAAAAAGGCTTATTTTGGTATTTTCTGAAACTAGTTATTTTCATGGTGGACATTTTAGAAAATGGAAGCTACATTTATTGAATTTCTTTTGTTTTTTTGTTTCAGTGTTAGGAGCTGACAAAAAATTATAGCAATACAACAATGCACATCTGAATTAAAATGGATCAAAGTATTGAAAAAAACATTTTGTTTTAATTTTTTGAAAATAGGTATTTTTAGGGCACCTAAAAAAAATAGGCACTCTGATTTATTTTTTAGACGTTGCCCTTGTGTAGATCTTTAAAAATAATCATATTAAAAAAAATTCACCATCGGATTGTTTTTAAAATCTGACCCAAACTTAGTGATTTTTACCTTTTTTTTAATTTTAAATTTGTTAGACCTACATTCAAATGTACTAAAATGGTATGAAAACTAACTCAAAAATAACTTTAATTGTATTTCTTCAATGGCATAAAATGTGAAATACAAATCATATATATCATTATTGGAAATGGCACTTGAAAATAGAGAAAAAACGCTGTTTTCATGTTTGAAATTTTCAGCACATTGAAAAATATAAGATAGCAGCAGTGCTGAAATTGATACATTTGCACATCATAGGTTACCGAAATTTGGTACATTTGCACATCATAGGTTACCGAAATTTGGTACATTTGCACATCATAGGTTACCATATGAGAATCATATGATACCTTTATGTTGCATTGGTTGTGTATTTAATTTTTAGCATTAAAAGGAAATAGCGATGATCTGAAATGTGGTGCCAATCTAAATATAAAAAGAAAACGTTCATAACGGTTCACATGTATTATATGAACTGCATGTTACGTTATGTTTAATTATGATTGATGAAAACATGTTAAGTCTGGAAAAAGTCGGGTGTTTTGAACGCTAAATCCTAAAATGTAATTTATATAGGGGTTTACACAGGTTATATATTTAGATACAATCGAATAAAAGTGTAGTTTTACATCACAAAACACGAATTTATTTTAGCCTTAGAGATCATATGAAATAATAGTACAGCTTTATATAACAATAAACCAAATAATCGAGTTTTACAGACGTAACTATTTTATTAACATTAAGATTAATAACTATTTCATTGACATTAAATAATATTGCATCCCAATGAGGGTGACAGTGGATATTGTCAACCGGAGGAAATTAATGAGGCCGAGGCGAAGCCGAGGTTGACATTATTTTTCCGAAGGTTGACAATATCCACTATCACCCTCACTGCGATGCAATATATATTTTATTATACCGAAAAAAAAATGTTTTGATTAAAATTATAATATATGAGGGGGGGGGGGGGGAAATACCAACAACAATTTTTTTTTATACTAGTTTTGATTTAAAGTAACAAAATATTTACTGTCGTTGGGTAAACCAAGCGTCTTACAATTGAAATAACTTCAACTGTATTTTAATAAGCGTCCACCGATTTCCAACTGCGCAAAGCGTGTCGTAATTGGAAACACCTTTTAACCTATTTTTTACTTCCTGAGACGTCACAAACGTGTAACAGTAAAAATTGTTTACCGGTGAACAGTATATAAATATTGCATCCCAGTGAGGGTGACAGTGTATATTGTCAAACTCAGGAAAATAATGTCAGCCAAGGCGAAGACGAGGTTGACAATTTTTTTCCGAAGGTTGACAATATCCGCTGTCACCCTCACTGGGATGCAATATGTATATACTGTTATGCGAGGGGGGGGGGGGGGGGGGGGGGGGGGGGGGGGGAAATCGCAATATTTTTATTTTTTTATTTTTTAATTTATATTTTTATACCAGTTTTGATTTAAAGTAACAAATCTCGCCACATTTTTTATTGTCGTTTGGTAAACCAAGCGTCTTACGATTGACATAACTTCAACCACAGACCTAATAACAAATAAATTGGACACTACGAAAATTATCTAAATTTCACGTGGCACAGTGCGAAAATTTCACAAATTATTTCCCAACTTTAAACACACATATCATGAAGACTTTTATAGATACAAGTTTCGTTCATGCCAAATCCCATCACACATTTTATTTTATTCCCAGCGGTAGTATTTTTCTTTCTCTTACATTTAGAACAAAAAAGGAGTTTGACGGAAACTTTTACTGTGTCAAAACCTTGATTTTAAAGAGAAAAACGAAATATGATGACATTTTTAACTTTAAACATATTTTTTATACAATTTCTTCTTTTCAAAAGAAATATGAATTATTATAATCCGATTTTGCTATTCACTGTAAATCTTTTGAATGTATTTTCATCAAAATCGGTAAATATTTGAGAGAGGAGATAGAAGGAAAAGTTAAGGTGCCACATGATATTTTGGTTACTTCACTGGTTAAGATAGGAAGTTTCTTATCTGTTTATTAATATGTCTGTGCTTCAACTGTATTTTAATAAGCGTCCACCGATTTCCAATTGCCAAAGTGTGTCGTTATTTGAAAAACACAAAACATATATGTATACTTCCCGTGACGTCACAGTCGTGTAAGAGTAAAAATTGTTTACTGGTGAACAGTAAAAATTGCTTCACGCTAAGGCAATTTATACAGGAGTGTTAACGCGAGGTATAATAATAAAAATTGCTTCACGCTAAGGGTATGGGCAATTTATACAGGTGTGTAAACGCGAGGTATAATAATAAACATTGCTTCACGCTAGGGTTATGGGCAATTTATACAGGAGTGTAAACGTGAGGTATAATATTAATAACTATTTCATTAACACTAAAGCAATCGGACATTTCATGGGGCCTCGATAAGAGCATAATTATGCTCTTATCATGTGCAACCTAAACACATTAGTTTCATTCATATTTGCGTTAACACCCATCATCTTTCCATTTCGCCACCAGTAACCTTTATAGTAAAATTGTTTTCGAATTCCATATTCTAAATGAATTTACAAATTATTTGTTTAAAATTGCAACATAACATATACCTGCAATAATAACATATTTGGGAAACACTGTCGCAATGCATCCACAACACATTAAAAGCATAATATATCTGCGAGGAAGAGACCTCAGAAGAAAAACATACTGAATTCTCAACTGTTCTACACTATTTTGTTCAATTAACCCAAGCGTGGTATATTTAAGAATACATTGGAACCTTGTATACTGTTCAGTTCATTCCATTTGCTTATTTTTACGTAACGATTGTAAGTTTTGTTATAAACAGCTGTACTGTTAGAATGGGAAATGAACGTACGTATTTCATAATAAATAAATCACATAAATACATATTAATTTACAGGAAACAACAATTATCTGTCATGCGACGAAATGCTGGGCATAACAAAAGGGATACCATCAATGAAAAAATGTGACAGCCTCACAGATTATCTAGAGCGGACTAAAATGTAAGTTTCTTCAATTTTGGCTAATAATTAATAATAATAATTAAAAAATGACTTGATTTCATATAGAAGAATGAATAACTTCTATTTTGTATTGTCATAGGTACATAGGTGGTTCGAGTCCATCCTCCATGAACCTTAAAATGTGTGCATAAATAATATATACATACTCTTACAAGTATAATGAGAAATAAACAAAAATAAATAGTATTCCAATTTAAAGATGTATTCAATGGGCTAGGTCGTCCTGAACTCTTCCTACCTACGACGGGGTGCTTTAAACGCCAACCTTAAATACGTCTTTCCAAAGGAAACATTATAAACCTACCCACTATTAATAAATACTGTAAAAAGGGATCTCTTGGAAGCAACAAACACAAACAAGAATAAAAAAGTAGCAGAGTCTGCTACTTTTATCTCATGTTTGTGTTTGTTGCTTCCAAGGAACACCATTTTCAGTATTTATCGACATTCAAACTAGAGTTTGTTTAGTGCTGTGTATCGGCCGTAAAAGGTCGACCCGACTATCAATCAGTAGTGTTATTACTTACTAGTCCTTTGGGATCATCATGTCCAATCTTTGTGACTTTAAAGTAGTATATCTGTTAAGCCGGTGCTAGGAGGCGTGAAAAGGAAATACACTTTACATTACCTCTCATGAACTCAATACAACCGAGTCTGCTACTTTTATCTCTTGTTTGTGTTTGTTGCTTCCAAGGAACACCATTTTCAGATATTTATTGTCTTTTTTGTGAGAATACTAGTTGTATTCATGCTAATGCTACACCATGCTTTTCATCTTTTCATCTCGAATCGCAGGAAGATGTGTTGGAATGAAACACTTTACTGTGAAGGTCATATAAAGGACACAATGCATATGATGGATAGTCAGGAGAGCGAATGTAACCAGGATCCCATCTCGTGCAATGCGAGTTATCCATTCCGATCTGCGGACGGATCATGCAATAATCTGGCAAATCCAAGATGGGGACAGTCCAACCGAATACAGAACAGACTGCTGCCCAATGCCTACGATGATGGTAAGTTTTTGACGAGTTACATTAGTATATTTGCTGAAATGTATGTTATCCCGCTACCCTAAACGTTTTAAACTTATGCATCAGAGGTCATCATTGTATAGTCGCGCAAGATCATATTAATACATATTTATAATTTGAAAACAGCTCTCGTGTATAAAGCAAAATATTTATACAAATACGTGTTTAGTTAAACATCTGCTTATGTGCTTTAAACATCGAAACGTTCAACCAATTATAGTAATATACATCTATAGAATATATTGATCAAGAACAGAGCAGAACGTAAATAATACTCTTTGGCAGTAATGTGAAAATGAGAAATCAATGTGCAAACACACGATTCTTGACCAATTTAATCTTCGCCCTAGAACATGGTTTAAACCATGTTTTGGCCAATAATTGTTCAAAGTCGGTAGCCCTATTGTCAACCCGTTTGATCTTGTGAAGTCACATGCCTTGCTTCTCATTAACAATTGTTGTTTGTTTCATGTATGTTTGGTTGATTGAGTTCTGTGAAGGCTTCATTACCTGTTCTACATATTTACCTACTGTATTTACATGAGATACGACCCAAAACAATTACCTACTGTATTAACATGAGATACGACCCAAAACAATTACCTACTGTATATACATGAGATACGACCCAAAGCAATTGTTTTTACCTACTATATAAATGAGATACGACTCAAAACAATTCTTTTTACCTACTGTATATATATGAGATACGACCCAAAACAATTAACATATTTGTTAAACATGGCGAAGAAGTGTTAAGGATCAGCGAAAATAATTTTAACATGCTATATTGTAATAATTCATAGCGATATACATACAAAATGAAAAGTAGAAATTAGTTAGTATTCTTAGTGGGATGGGGGTGTGTTTGGGTAGGGGTGGATGGTTGGGGTTGTCTGATTGCATTTTCTTGTTATTCATATATCCTATTTAAAAGTAATCTGATTTGTTCCTATCAATCTGCACGTGAGGACTGTGTTAATAATAACACAGAATAAAGATAAACACCTTGACATATGCAATTTCAAAGTAGAAGAAAGAGGATGTTCACCATTTTTAAATATCCAATGTATTACACGCAGATACTACAATAATCAGTGTTTTTACGTCGCCATCACTCAGATATCACTACGCCAAAAATGAATATCAGTATTTTACACGCCGCCATCAGTCAGATATCACACCGCAAAAAATGAATATCAGTATTTTACACGCCGCCATCAGTCAGATAAAACACCACCAACAAATTAATATCATTATTTCACACGCCGTCACCAGTCAGATATCACGTCGCCAAAAATGAATATCAGTATTTTACACGCCGCCATCAGTCAGATATCACGCCGCCAAAATGAATATCAGTATTTTACACGCCGCCATCAGTCAGATATCACACCACCAAAACAATTAATATCATTATTTTACACACCGCCACCAGTCAGATATCACGTCGCCAAAATTAATATCATCATTTTACACACCACTACCAGTCAGATATCGCGCCGCCAAAAAAAAGTACCAGTGCTTTATTTAATCATTCGTTTGTAACCACATGCAGCGTGTAATTAAAGGGAAGTGTATATAGAGTTTAATTAACATTGTTGAAGTGATACGGGAAATAATTCCCGAGTGAGCAAGATTCTTGCGATATAGAAACGAGTGCGAAAACGCACGAGTTTCTATATCGCAAGAATATTTCTCACGATTGAATTATTTTCTGTATCACAACAAAATTGTTAATTAAACTATATAATATATATTCTGTGATGAATTTCTTTCCAGTCGTCTTTTGACATTAGTATTCCTACTTCTGTCACTCCTTTGGCGACAGCGCGGAGTAATATCATGACGTCAATTCGTGACGTAATATCGTGACGTAATATCGTGACGTAATATCGCTTAGTTCATAACATTTGGCTACTGTGCTATCTTGCACACTAGGCGAGATAGCATAGTAGAGGAAGGGATATGTTATAGATTTTCTCAAACTGGGAAATTTCTATAATTCATCACAGAATATATAATATATGTATTTATATAACGACTAAACCTGAATTTGACGACATGCAACGTCGAACTGTTTGTAGTCAGTCGTGTTTATAAGTCCTATGAAAATGAAAAGAACAACCAGACATGAGATAAACACTTATAATAAGTATGGTAATGTATAACGCATAAGAAAAAAGTAATATAAACCAATTTTATTTCAGGATTTGGAGTACCTAGAACAAGGGGACGTAAGGGAAATATTTTGCCAAGTCCAAGATTTATTAGTAACAGAGTAAATCTAGTACGAGGATCTATAAAGCTAGAGGAAAAGTTTAGCTATATGCTAATGCAGTGGGGACAGTTCAGTGCGCATGACATAGATCTTACTCCAATGTCTAAAAGTAAATACAAAGTACACTATTTATTCTATTTGCTTTAAATCGTTTGTCTTTTTTCTTACACGCCTGTGCTTCTCGAACAAGACTGTTATGTGTAAATATTAACCTCTGTCTACTTGTATTATAAATGCATGATATATAATATTATCTAGGTTTTATAGAAAACAGTGCACCATTAGCATTTAGGGACAGTATAATTATACAACATGTTTTCCTAGTGTGGTATATACTGAGAACTTACTATAACATATCACTGTTTCATATAACAAGTCATTATTCTCCCTAATATAAGAAAGGTCCGTTATTCTCTGTAAACCTACCTCTGCTCCAAAGAAATGATATTTTATATTAATTTGTTAGTGATTAGATTCTGTATAATTCAGTCAAATATTAATAACTCATGGCCACATAGTAACTAACACTATTGTGTTTCCTATTGCAATATTTCCTGTGAATAAGCAAAGAAACTGTCATACTTTGAAATATTGCACGTGTTCCTGGACATATCGATATCTTGTGAAAATATAAATACTTCAATTCATTTAAGAAGTATATTGAAACTATGTGGATTTTCAGTTGTGTTTTAAAATGATTTGATAGTATGTGTTTATGATTTTGTCTATCATAATGTATGTTTAAAATTACTTGTGTTTGTTTTACATTAAAGAGGCCGATAGCAAGACTTTCGCGTGTTGCTCAGAGGATGCCGGAAGGTAAGCTAACACATATATATATATATGCTTAATGCCTTGCCAAACTTGATACTTGCATTGCCTTAATTGATACTGTGATCGCAAATGGAAGGACTAAACATAATTTGACATGGTACATACTACATAAAATACTGAACAGACAATCCCTTGGGAGAAAAACAAAAGCACAAACAAGAAAGAACAGGTTGTAATTTAGCAAAGCCAGTGTATCTATCCTACTGCAAGATTCGTTTATATATATTTGGGATTGTCCCCTTACTAAAATTACTTCAACCGGGCGGTCAAATGTGTAAGTTGTAACATTTTACGTATGGATTGCGTAGCGTTAAACACTGTTTTATTTTCAGCCCTAGCTGTTTACCGATATCCATACCAATGGACGATAAACATTTTACTCCCGGTGGCTGCATGACGTTTTCTCGTTCAAGTGCAAGACTCGACTGCAACAGTAAGTCTGTATACCAGAATCTCTCAGTTAAGCAATCATAACAGTCGTATCATATGATTGCGACATATATATTTGCAGTTCGTGTTATCTATATTCTGGTATTACTACTACGACTACCACTACTACTACTACTACTACTACTACTACCACTACTTATATTCCTACTGCTGCTACTACTACTACGACGACTACTACTACTACTACTACTACTGCTACTGCTACTGCTACTACTACAGCTGCTGCTGCTACTACTACTACTACTACTACTACTATTATTATTACTACTACTATTACTACTACTACTACTACTACTACTACTACTACTCTTTATGCACAGATGGTAACACCAAACTCCTTTTTCTAAAATAAAGATGTATTACCGCATATTTTAAACCTGCACACTTCAGCTAAAACGCCTAGTTAAACGTCTGTCTCTCTTTGTACTCATGCAGTAAAGCAGTTAATTTATGTTTTATATCAATAGATGTTAGTGTTTCTAAATACTTCATAAAATAAATAAAGAATACATACGATTTATTAATCATAACAATGTATTATAACTATAATTTGGCCTAGTGGTACATTGTCCGCCTCGCATGCGGGAGATCGGTGGTTCAATCCACGGCTGTGTCATACAAAATACTTCATAAACATAGAACTAGTATCTCCCTAGGACACCAAGGGTAGTTCTAGTACTGGTCGTCCCGTTTACGGTATAATGTGATTGGATTGGGTATCAAGCTTCCAGGCTGTCGGAGACACCAGGTTAAAGCTTCATAAGTATTAAGATAATGGTTAACAATGTGATTCAAGAAAAGATGCCGTCTAATCAGAACACTGATAGTTATAACCCTCGATGGTAACACATACATTCTGGTTTCTGGTTCAAAATGTGCATGATATATAAGATACAGGGATATTATGAACGAGGACTAGCTAGACGATTGGTCAGGTTAAAGTAGGCTGCACCTAAATCAGATGTTTTAGTTATTTACCCTGACAGAAACTGTCCATTACATCCATTGTTTTCAAGAAATTTGGATGAAACCGTATATGCGTATGGCAAGAAGGTGTGTCCGAATTATGACAGGATGCCGTCAGATCTGTATTTTTAAAGTTGTCCCCCTTCAATTTAAGAAAATATTTTGAATCTGATCTGTAACTTCTATAATATGCGGCATAATAGTTTGTTTAGTGTTTGTCAGATTAAAAAACAGCAAATCTCATTTGTGTGTTAATTCCCTTATTTAAAACTACAGACGCTATACTTAAACTAGTACTAACTCATGAATATTAATGAGTCACGAGTGAGGTAGTTTTAATTCGACGAGGGGACAAAAATCACATTAAAAGATCGAGATAACGTTGTTATGAAATAGTTTTAATTTGATAAATTGTTTTAATATATCAAGCATGGTAAATACAATACATGTGCCACATGATACTGATATGTCTGAGGTGGGTTCAGATATGTTAAGTTAGTTTGCATTATAATAAATGGTATTAAATATACCATATTTTCAACAAGCCCCTGTAGTTCGGTGGGTAAAACGGCAGTCTGTCTGTAACTGCCGTTTTACCCACCGAACGACAGGGGCTTGTAGTGTACTACTCAATACCTATACAGTAAATAATCTATACAGTAAATAATGTCCTATGTTAAATTTGATCGCTTAAATACCCGATTTCGCATGAGCTGGTGAACATGAAGTTACAAAGAAAGACACGCCTAGCAATTTAAATGTAGGGTCTGTAGCTTTAAGTACAACTACATTTGGTAATCAGTCATTTACCTCTGGTGGTTTTTTTAACATTCCGGGTTAAAATACCATTGAAGAGCACTACATATTGCGTCTTTTAAAAAAGAAATAGCCATCATCAACAGTTAGTGGGTAAACCATTGTTTCCGGTTAAGAAGTAATATTTAGCTGATATTACTGTATAATTATGTCGCTGTTGTGTTGTTGTTATTATTATTGTTTTAATTTTCTTGAGTGAAACTGGCACTGTATGTATGTAATTGCTTAAATATCCTTCATATATGACACTATGGATATCTTGATTATGTATGAATGTATTAACCGATGAGTGTTTGTCGGATTTGTACGGTTGTAGTAGTGTATATGGATGGTGTTTATAGCATTATTGTTCGAAGGCCACATTGAAAATAATGTATTTTTTTATATGTATAATTTAATGTGTTTTAACCTTCGTTAAATAAAGAAATTATTATTATTATTATTATAATTGTAATTGTTATGCATCATTACCGATAATGCTCCTTTCTGCGTCTTAATTGCATTTTAGATTGGGTGTCAATTCTCCGACTTTATTGACTTCAACTATTACAATTTTTTATCATTACAAATATATGACAACTACAATATACACACACGTGGCAAATTATAACATTGCATATACAAAATAATCAGTACATTTTTCTTTGCCTCATACCTATTTATACAAACAGAAAATACACATATTATGGTATGTCAATGATAAACGAGGATGTTCTGAAATAAAATATCTATTGTTTCAGTCTGTTAAATTGGATATAGATAGCCATAATACAAGTGCATCGGAAATGAATTTACTTAAACTAAGAAAAATCTTTCTGTCTAATGACAAATTAAAAATGCGTGGTCTATATGAATGTATTTGTTTCTAATGTTAGAGTAAGTAGTACAGATCAACATAAAACAATATTCGTCTTCAAATTTCGCACACTCTGTCGTTTCTCCTTGTTATCCCTCTTGAGTATCACCCAGTTTCTATTCTTAAGCAATGAGCGGATAATCTTATTTGTGTTAAACAATTTCTAAATTTCTTAATTGTTTGTATCTAGATAAGCTTCACAATCAAAATTCTCTTTCACGGCGTTATATAGATATATAAAACTATACTGCTTTCTATACATGCTATATATACCTTATATATATAGACATACATTGTTAGTATTAATTGTGATCTTTCTATGCTAATAGTATTGGTGTTATCACGATAACTGGATATTATTTGTACACTAACACAGTTGTTTAAATAACTTTACAGATATCCGACAACAGTTGAATATACAAACGTCAGCAATGGACGCTTCACAGGTATACGGTCCGAACTTGATTAAGCAAATGGAACTGCGTGAATTTGTTGGTGGTAAGTACCGTAAGGCCACACTTAAACATATCTTAGTTTGCCCAAACTCGACCTTAGCTTTTTCAGATGGGTAGGTAGGTACGAATATTTTAACTGTTTATTCGGACTTAAAACACTATTTTTTACTTTTGTGATTTTAGTACAATGTTGAAAATCCTAACCTAACTGTGTACATACAATTCCTATCTAAAAAACTGGTATACTAACTTAAAGGGACACTCTCCGTAAGAAAGCAGATATTGAGCATAGCCAAATAACTGTCTGATAGAGAAATGTATGCATGAAAACATTAGCATAGACCCAGATAAGTCTGCAGATATACATTCGTGAGTTTGAAAAAAAAGTTTTATTTATTATTTGTAAATAATGTGGGTCCCACATTATTTACATTTTCTGCTGATCACATGACATCCACTAGCGCATTAGTTTTTATAGGTTGTTTCTCTTACGTAATACATAAGGCCCGGTTAGCTCAGTCGGTAGCGAGCTTGAATGTTACGACGGTCGTCTATTATTACCCGCGAGGGTAATTTTAGTGTGAGTTACGATTTCAACCCCACAAAGCGGTACTTCTATTTGTGTACCGCTATTGATTTACGTCAAGCAAACTTGGTTTTATTTAGTAAATATTCAATAATGATTGGTGTGTTATGTTTGTCAACGTTCTTATTTTGTGTTTAATAGGCTAATAGTTACGGACAGTGTCCCTTTAATAAAGATAAAGAGGAAACAATTTAGTGTTTTTTCACTGTCAATGGGCAGGTAGGAGAGTGAGAAGGCAACGTTAAAAAAGAAAATCATATTTTTACTTAAAAAAAAAGAAGCTTTTTTTGACCGGTCGCATTCGGGCAAACAAACATAATTTTAATTATCGCTTAATTCTATTAATATTTTTGATAAACTGTTAGGCATATAATCATAATCTGCTATCATGAGAAAATGCGATTTTTTATTTATTTATTTAGTGCTGCTAAACAGTATAGCAAACTTTGGACATTTTACATTATACAATAGTGCACTCAGAATTCAAAAGTAAACGCCAACGGCACCTAAGTTTGCCAACTGAAGGTCGAACAAACTACATGTAGTTGCATTGTTGAAGAATAGGAATTCATATAATACGAAACTTCGTGATTAGTAGTTAAGCTATTATGATTAGGAATAGTGTTATTGGCACGTGGATCTCCATTTTGATATGTTTGATGATTCGGAAGAATGCTATGTCAGCTATATAGGAAACTAAGTGGTTGTTAATAACTGATGCGCTTTCCTGGCTATTGAAACCCTTATTAACATATAAGGTATGGGTTGCGTCCTACATGGGTGGTCGGCATCTTTGGCAAGATCGAACACTATTTTGAGTCCATTGTTAGTCATATAGTGATATCTGCGTGAGACCTGAAAGACGATGCAAAATTCCAAAACGTTCACGAACGTTCATGCTACAATTCGAAAGCATGTTTGTGTAAATGCGCCGAAGCCAAGAAATACTACAAACATATAGCAGAGAGGCAATGTACAAAATGAATTGAAAGAGAAGTACTTCGTGTTTAGATGTATTTCCCATTTATGGTTCATGTGTTGTTATACCTGAACCGTCTATGTACTGATACGATATTACATCTCAACTTGCATTTCATATATGAATTATAAAGGCATCATATCATGAGAAGCTCGTGCCCCACATCCCAACAACCCCACACCAGCTCGCGGCAAGATGAATCAAATAATGCAGTTGTTCTAAATATAAATGTAACAACAACTTCTAGTAGTCAGCTATTAATTGTAGGCCATATATTTGGCTAATGTTTTTGGTACATGTCGATTTCAACATGTGGTGGTTTAAAACGTTGACGAGAAATGCGAAGTGTGAAAAACGCTTAAATGTTCTTTCCCTAGAGAATATCCAGTTGGTGATATTAAGTCAAAGCGCGTTGTTGTTAGGATACGCATGTCGCCATAGTGACAAGCTGTTATGAGTTGACTGCTGTACGTCATACCCATCAGTTTCATGAATTAATAACAAGAGTACATAGGCACACAAAGTATTGGTAGTTTCTGAAATGTTGTCCCTGAATATACTACTTATTACAGAGTGTGTTTAACTCTGACGAGAACGGCGGTCTGCTCAAGTATCGTTTAAATCCGAAGTCAATTTTCAAACTGCAACACGTATCAATGCTGCATCGCCTACATCCCGTTACATTTATATTATCAATATTACTTGTTGCCTATTCGAATACAGTGATCTGATGATGTGTTGCATGGGTGGATAATCATGACTGGCTACGATCCTGATGCGACGTGAGCATTACAAATATGGTTTCAAGTGTGAATTTTATCAAGTATAAAAATATGTTCTTCAACAGTTTTGAGTTGTTTCTGTGCGAGTATGTGGTGTTGTTTCTGTGCGTGTATGTGGTGTTGTTTCTGTGCGTGTATGTGGTTGAGTGTGGTCTTTGAATGCTGCATCGACATTAAAACAAGCGTATTTCCTTTTTTTCATCCACATAAATTTGGCCACATTGTGCATTGTCTTTATAAAGGCTAGAGTTAATACAAATTAACATCTCCGCTGATAATGTGTAGCAAATTCTAATTATTACACTGAACACGTGTGTTTCTTGCGTTTTTATCCAAGATAGTTTACAATGCGAATATTAAATACAATTCACACTTGTTCGACATTAAAACAAGCGAAGATTAGTACAAGTAGATATAAAAATCGAACAGGAAAAGTAGCATTCAAGAACGACAGTCAACCACAAACACACAGAGAAGCAAAGAACAACTATATATAAATATGAATAAAAGGCAAGATAAAACATCCCAAACACACATGGTTTGAAAATAGGGCTACCGCCCTGGAACGGTCAGTGGCAAAAAAGACTGCTGGGAGTTTAAACCAGCTTCTAGGGTGAACCAAACCTCGCTCTTACGATATTGTCATTCCAATAAACGGGACAGTGTAAATAAAGATATCCCCGTCAGGTTACTATATATAAGATAAACAAAAAATGTCACTGTAAGTGACAAATGCCCCCGAAGTGAGGTTTGTCCTCAAAGTGTGACCTTGACTTTGAAGCCATGAACCAGGATTTTGTGCGCGACACGTTGTCTTGCTGTTACGAGCAATTGTGTCAAGTTATTCGAAAATCCGTCTGTTATTGTCAGAGTTATTAACCGGACACTATTGAACGGACGAACAAATCAACGGACGGACTGACGGACGGACGGTGAGACTACTATACGCCACCCTTCGGGGGGAATAATAAACAGAAGAATAGAAAGCAACGAAGTAAGTACTCAATGACTTGGTAGAAGCCTGAGCAACAAGAAAACAAACCATTAAGGTACGGTACGACAAGACAAAATTAAAGACAGTTATTCACCAAACACGAAAGCACTTCATTTTGACCTTTGACCTCTAAGTGTAACCTTGACCTAAGAGCTACGGACCTGGGTATTATGCTCGACACGTCGTCTTGCTGTAAAGAGCAATTGTATAAAGTTATTCGAAAATCCGTCTGTTATTGTCAGAGTTATTAACCGGACACTATTGAACGGACGAACAAACGAACGGACGGACTGACGGACGGACGGTGCGACTACTATATGCCACCCTTCCGGGGAATAATAAACAGAAGCATAGAAAGCAACGAAGTAAGTACTCAATGACTTGGTAGAAGCCTGAGCAACAAGAAAACAAACCATTAAGGTACGGTACGACAAGACAAGATTAAAGGCAAACATCACAAACGCTACCCTCCTTTGAGGATATAGGTAGACGCCATCATAGGGTCCATACTCTGTCAGGTCATCGCACATTTAAATAGGGAAGCATAGTGGCGAACTCTAAATGGGTCAACCACTAAGCATGCAGTGCGTTGCAAAATGATAGGGTCATAACCTATTTTGATAAACGTTTTAACAATTTTAATGAAGATTGTATGAAAGTGATTATGACCAAGGATCTTACGAAGTTTGTAAAGCACATCATCATAGAATTCATGTTGTGATAGTCCTTGTCCAGACGAGTTCTTAAATTACGTTTAGATTTTAACAGTAGATCAAGGTTACGATAATACAAATTTGCAAAGGTTTTTCGAAGGTTTTGTTAATGGTAGCCCTGCTGGAGTGGCTTATTCACATATTACGAATATTAAAGTCCTCAACACGACTACAAGCTCTAGAGAAACGAATTAGTTGAGAAACATAAACCCCATAAGAAGTAGCTTGGGAAACATCTCCATATAAATGGGGATAATTAACGATATCAAAATTAAAATCATCTCTCTTGTCATAGATTTTACTAATTATTTCGCCATTTTCAATAGAGAGATGTAAATCCAGAAAAGAAACGACAGTATCAGAAATGTTATCTTTGTTGAGTTGAAGTTCCTTAGGACAGATATTATTAACCATAGCAGAAAAAAAGGATTGTCAATATTCAATATGCCATCTAAACATCGAGAGATGTCATTAAAGGCTTCAATTATATCTACCTGAGTATCGGATGAAAGATTCAACATGAAATATCGTTCATAGCATAGCAATACATGAACCAATCTGCGACAAGAGGTGCACAGTTCGTACCCATTAGGATACCAACAATTTGTTTATAAACAGTAGTGCCATGCCTGCTGAAAATAGTATCTAATAAAAAATGAGAGCTTGGCAAGTCCACATAATGTAATTGTCGAAACTGCCGTTAGTTAAAAAAACGCTTTAATATTTTTATTTTTTCTCTAGCGATTGTTTTTTTTAATAGGAGCAATACGCTTGTCTTTGATAAGGTGATGTGGTAAGGTTGTATATAGTGTAGAGAGGTCATAAGAATAGATGAAACTTGACGTTTATTGCAAATTTGATCAAGACCGTCTCCTGAATTTTCAATAGACCAAAATAAATTAATCCCAGAGTTTTCACACGTTTTAGCGCACTATTGTTTAACGTGATCTTTAACGGCAGTAAGACAAGAAGTTAAAAGCTTGGAGATGTTTGTGGTGGTGCACTAGAATTCGAAATAAAGCGAGCTTTAAGAATATTGAGTTCTGCTCACCCGGGGCTAGGGGGCGTGAACGGTAGCAAGCATATTGCACTACTGTTCATGAATCAAACCGAGACTGCAATATTTCATATTTATCGTGTTCGTGTTCGTGTTCGACCGTTTCCAAAGGTCCAGTCTCATACTCTTTTATATAATTAGGAATCCATTCGGAATATTTGTCAGTTTATTTCGCTTTTGTCTACACCAGCCTTGAAAGTAGTGCACCGAGTGATATGTGTGGAAACATCATCATCCTCAGTAGATTGAACTGGAGTATACGAATGAGTAACACGTATACCCTTGAAGTTTGCGCCTAACTATGCGTCCGTCGTGATTATATAAAAATGCAATAATGAATCTTTAACTGGCCACCGTAACATTTTGAGCATTCGTTATATGTTTAAAGAACATTCATCATCATTCATTCAGTGGTGAAAAGTTTTGTGGCCGGAGTTTGATATTTTATTTTTGAAAAAAGCTTTAAAAGAATTTAATGAATTTAAACAAGCATATAACAAGATTTTAGTTTTGCTGGAAAGGATCTTGTTCTGTGGTGTTAACATATTGCGGCCGGTGTGTATCGTATTTGTTAGGACATACATATAAGTATAAAAGTCGAACAGGACATGTAGCTTTCACAGAACACAGTAAACCCCAAAACGGATAAAAACGCACATATGCGCCTGATATGCACCAAAGTACACAATTATGTTTTAATCCACTGCTTCGAATTTGTTAAGGTTTGCTGAAAACCGTCGACACCAAACTGGCTCCCGATATCGACGATACGACATGTACTTTGACTAGACCAATGGATAATACTTACTATTGCCCAGCAACAGGTATGTATTCACACGTTTTACTGAATGTACAAACCATTTGCATTTGTACAGCATTATCATTACTTTGATGCGAATATATTGTTGTCCGTCCGCCAGTTGGTTTTGTTGGTAACCTAAACTACTTTTTCGTAAGTTAAAGTAGGGAGTTCATATTTTTCACACAGGATGCCTAGGATAATTATATCATAACACATGTTTCGGATTAAAGCTGAACAGTCCCTATTTTACCTGGTAATAACTCATGAATATGAATGAGTCGACGAACACCCCAAAAGTCGGTATATAAGGTGAAATCGATACGTAAAATTTCACATTTTTATTTAGCCTCCGTAAAGGTAACATCGATAAATATACGGCTCCAGAATATATTTGATAACAAAATAGTTGCCCGGAACGGGATTTGAACCACTGTCTTGCACTTGTAAGATTTGAAAGATGTACGCTGAACACCTAGACCATTGCTATTTATTGGTATTTTGTAGCAATTTTAACACTAAATAGGCATTACGTAATAACAAGAGCGCGAATAAAAGCAATCAAGGGCTAATAACAAGTAGATATATGGTTGATTCGAGACGAAGTATTAGTTTCATATTGATAAGATACAGTATTAAACCAGGCAAAGTTAATTTACACTTGCGACAATATGGACTGCATATTTATTGAACCATCTTTAGTTGCGTTCAAATATGTTGTTATTTTGCCTCATAATATATGGTAGTTAGTATACTATTTTCTCAAGTAGAGTTGTAGTTCATTGGATAAAGCACAGGGTTTGAAATCAGAAGGTCTTGTGTTCGAGCCCCGAAAGAAGCTAACTTTTTTTTTTCGGTAAAAATTACTGTTACCTGTGTATAGGTACTATGTGCACTGGTCGGTGTATATATAGTAAATGATTTCATGCGCTAAATTTGCTCGCTTAAATATCCGATTTCGATATGAGCTGGTGAACATGCAGTTACAAATAAAGACACGCCTACAAAAGGTCAAAAGGTCAATTTACCAAAATGACATTTTTACCTTCGATTTTTCATATGTTTAATGACATTTCTTACGTAACATGCGCGTGCAATATGGAACAGGTTACGGATGTTTTTCTCTGGGAGGGACTCATGGTCATATGGGGTCATACGCATTATTGTTGTTTCCTCGTAGTCTAGACTCCTCTTAAATAAGTTAGCACAGTCGTTGCCTAGGATGTGAAGATAACAATAAAGGTTATGAATTCAGGGTCTGATTCCTGGGTCTATACGTCAAGGTCACTGATTCCTGGGTTTATACGTCAAGGTCAGTATGTTAAACTTACAAACATGATGTTATTAGTCTCAACCTTTCTAAAATGTTAATGGCATTTCGATGCAATCTTATTGTGTTCGTGTGACCTAATCTCCTACGCCAGTTGAAGGAAAGTGTTATTTGTATGCGTATGAACGGAGTACACAGAGCCTTAACTGATCGTTCATAATGGAAACAGCTTACACTGAATATCTCTACACTTTCGTCGAACCGTAGCCATGATATTGCGATGTATGGGAGCTTTCAGAAGTCGTATTTCTCCTTTCATACTTTTTTAGCTAGAATTGAATAATTGTTAATACCAATAGTACGATAATTTTACATGTCAATTATTTTGATTATATAAAATATGGTATTGAAATATGCTCATGGTTGAAGATCGGGAGAATAAACAAGATATGTGAGGGAACATAAGCATCACGAGACATGCACAGCCAAAGGAAGTCCCTGTCGGTTATCAGAGAATTAAGAGTAACGAAACTATATCTGATGGAGTTTTATAGAATCGCTTTTATTTTTGTCGTTCTGTTAATATCACATAATATCAGGACGAAATAATAAACAAATAATCTCACATTACTAAATCATGCATTTGCGATGGGTCCCCATCGACTTTGCTCTTGTTATTATTATCAACATCATCATCATCATTATCAATATTATGAAACATAGCATATATTTTTGATACGTCACGTGTTGGTAGCGGCCAGACTGATTTTGATTTTGGCACCGTTTATTACCACACGTGAAAAAACACCTTTTCAATAAAGGTAATATAAGTCCAGTTAACTGACTGAAACTTTTTAATTGATATGACAATAGACAGGTATTATACTATTTTGTCATTATTTCTGTATTTAAAAGGCGACGACCGTGATGCTGAGCAACCAGGTCTAACATCGATCCATACAATATTTCACCGTGAGCACAATTACCTAGCCACAGAATTAGCTAAAATAAATCCACACTGGGATGATGAAAGGCTCTACCAAGAAGCAAGAAAAATAGTGGCTGCCGAAATGCAGTTGATTACTTACGGCGAATACTTACCTATAATTCTCGGTCCAAAGTCGATGAAGAATTTCGATCTTAATATAAGGGTAATTTAAATATTTGTATTAATACGCACGCACACGCACGCAAAAACGCATATATATATATATATAATACGCACACATCTCTCTCTCTATCTCTGTCTCTCTCTTCTCCCTCTACACACAAACACACACACAATATCAAATAATTCTTCTAAGCCTAATTGAATAATTAGCGTTACATTTTGGGTACATGGAATGGTACAAAAAGTATATGCAATAGTCAAACAGAAAATATTTTACTTTTTTGAATGTGTTCAGTCTGACATTGCAACAGTTTCTTCCTGTTTGTTACTGACCGTTCCAAGGCGATAGCACTATTGTCAACCCTTTATGTGTTTGTGACGTCATATGCCTTTATTCTTTATTAAAGAAGAGTATGATAATGGACCTTCGGAAACGGCCGAGCACGACACATACGAAATATTGCAGTCTCGGTTTGATTGAGACTGTTCATGAGCAGTAGTGAAATATTCCATTAACTTTGCCATTCATGTTTGTCCTTTTGCGTGTTTTGGTTTTACTGTTTGCTGTGAAAGCTGCATTTCCTGTTCGACCTTTGTACTTATTTTTATAAGAAATTTAACTTTAACAACACCTGTATGTTGGTAAAATAGCGTGAATATGCAACATTTACCTACTTTTACTGTCATAAAATCAACTTTTCAAAGAGTATAGGAAGAAATTCCACAGAAATACAATTGAACACTAACGATATTGTCTAAGTTCAACACAAAAACTGAACCTAAATAAAAAGTAGGTAAATGTTGCATATTATTGCTGTCTATATCATGTATATAGCTAGTTACTTATTTGCTTTGCATTTTCTCACAGAAAAATGGCTACAAAGATACGTACGATCCTAATGTGGATTTGACCATCATGAATGTGTTCTCCACAGCCGCATACAGATTCGGCCATTCTCAGGTGCATGACAATGTTGGTAGAATGAGTAATGATCCCGATATCATTAGTGAGGAAAAGCTTAGCGACCATTTCCTCAAACCAGATCTTTACCACACGAAGATCGGAAACCAGTATGGATTGGAACACATTGGCAGGTGGATGATGAGCATTAAATGTCCCTTTGCAGACGGGTAAGAGAACCATTATATTTTAAAAAACGCTACATATAACACAATTTAATTCGAATCAGTCATTTGATATACTTACTTCGCAAATCATTAATTTGAAACATATACATTACATAATGCACGGATGAAATGTGTTCAGTTCTCCGAACATCAAAAATTAGAAAATTGGTGCTAAGAAACCACAGCGATCGAACGCAAAGATACACTAACCGAAATGAATGAGCATATTTAAAAAGTCAAGGAAAATGACAATACACAGCATAAAGAGTGGGGAAGACAGGATAAATGACTTGTAAGGGTCAGTAGACAATAGGGCCTACATGTTAAATTCAATCGATTTTATGTCTATAAAGTATCCTATCTTCAACGCCCACATTGATAAGACAATTTAAGTAAAAGTACATCCCACCAAAAGGAAATATCTACTCGTACACTATCATGTGATTACGTTTACATACACACCAATATAATTTTTAATTATTAATTCCTGAGTTAAAAGATAGTTCTAATTATGATTGACCGATATGTTATTAACTCAAGATACATGTAACTCTAGAGAAGTTATTATACTTTATGCAAAAGAAGTTCAAGTCGGTCGCGTAGTGTGCGTCCTTTACGTTTTTAAACCATAACTAACTCTACAGAGACGAAGTCAAACCAAAAACAATAAAGTTTGAATAAGCAATGATGTTATCTGTTACTAGTATTGACTTTTAACAGTATTATTACAGTATGTTGCAAGAAAGCGTTCGTAGCGAACTTTCAAAGATGCCCAAGGGGGGAGTTTTGATCTGGCGGCCTTAAATACGCAAAGGTAAAAAAATAATGTTAAGAACTTTAGATAAACAACACATTGCCATGCACTATTTTGTTAACAATTATCAACCATGTAGTCAACGTAAAGCGAACATAAACAGTTTCAAATTCACAATAAAATATCATTTATTAGCATTTACGTAAATATTTTAATTTTCTCATATATACATAAATAAAATCAGTGGTGTTACTTTTGGGATGAACGAGCCCAATATATGTGGCTTTGAAGCAGAATACCGCTTAAGCCGGTGCTAATGGGCGTGTGAGGTGTTGCTTCCACACTTAAATAAAACCGAGTCTGCTACTTTATTATCTTGGTTGTATTGGTTGTCGGACATTTGCCTTTTTTGCAATGAATATATCTTTTTATGAATGTTTATTGTACGGGTCACTAAAACGTGTGTTTCTATTTAGAGGCCGTGATCATGGACTACCAAGTTACAACGACTTCAGAGAAGCATGTGGTCTAAAACGAGCCACCCATTTCGAACCGAGACGAGGTGGCCTCATTGATCATTGTCGGAAAGTCGCGAAGCGGCTTCAACAAGCTTATACGTATATATATTTATTGGTCATTTGTTCTGTACCATAATACACTTCATGTTTTAATTATCTCAGTATCAATTAACAGTAACGCTGTTTTCTGTCATAAACTAACATCCTTACTAAGGCAAGATGTTGTATTGTGCACTTCACATGATAACCCATTTGAAATGGGCTGAAAACGTTCACATTGTTTTTAATGGTATCCCCATGGGGCTATACTTCCTATAGAAAACTCCAAATTAGTTGAAGTAGAACCCAGTGGTTACCTTTCTTCTTTCGATAACGGTCAATTTTATTGACAAATGTACAAACGTTCTTACTTATAAGCATGAATACAGTTGTACTTATTTTCTTTCTTAATCACCACTCCTATTATTTCTTTAAGCTGTGTTGATGATATCGACATTTTCATTGGGGGTCTAACCGAGAAAAGGACTCGAGGCAGTGTGTTAGGGCCTACGTTCCAGTGTCTTTTGGCAATTCAGTTTAAAAGGATTCGGGATGGAGACAGGTTCTGGTTTGAAAGAGACGACCCCTTGATTGGATTCACACCAGGTAAATATTTTGTAGCAAACATAGTACTGCTCGAAGAGACTGTATATGTTCGCATATGTAAGCGATCAGGTAAGTTGGTCGCAAGCGTTTTGAAACTTTATAACCAGATCGAGAAATAAAATGACATATTAAATTTACTTTCTTTAGGATACATTTGTTGGTAGAAAACAGTTATTTTGATAAACTGCAAACATATGAAACATACGTCAACATCATTTTGTATATTCCGAAATATCAATATTAGAATTAGTAAATGTTTAATTAAGTTTTATATTTGTGTATCGTTACAGTCGGGAGTGATATCGTAATGAGCAATATGAAGTCGGACTTCATATTATATAACTGCAGTCCTTTCATCAAATCAAAAATATAAAACCAAACAATCAACCTTTATGATTTTCAGATTATAATATTTTTCCCTTCAGATCAACTGAGTGAGATAAAAAAACGCAGACTTGCCAGTATCATTTGTACAAATACGGATTACGGTCGGATTCAGCGAGAAGTATTTAAATTTCCAGACTTCACAAACACGTATGTCACTTGACCATCAGAAAATCTCATATTTTATAGTTTTACAGTTAAAAAAATGCATTATTCTGTGACAATTCTTCAGTGTCCGTAATAGGCAAAACGCCCCTATGTATATGGCTCAGCCTCGGTCCCGCTACTATGTCTATGGCTCAGCCTCGGTCCCGCTACTATGTCTATGGCTCAGCCTCGGTCCCGCTTATTGCATTTCACATATCCGACAATTGGATACTACTTTTCGTGTACGATTCTGGTGTCACTTGCAAGCAGCTTGTCTCCGAACAGAAAGGTCTAACACGGGCTAGATACACATCCAAAATAAACAATAACGCAGTCAGATGTATTTGTGTTTATTATCTAGTATTCTGTGACTAAATATAAAACGAAATGGGTTTTTACGTCCCGTTTACACATCATATAAGGTTATATCGGGACATTATTCTTAAACTGATGAATTTTCCATCTGACTAGCTTCCGGAAGCGAACCCACGCGGGGCAGACATATGTAGTGTAAAGCGAAATGCCGCATCAAAGGCGCCATCGTGGCCTCTTTCTGAGTGGCTAGTATGGAACAGTTATTATATTTAATAAGCTGTGTCTGTGAAAATAAGATTCCATAGAAGCAACAAACACAAACCAGAGAAAGAACTTGCAGACTCGGTTTGATTAAGTCTGTTCATGAGAGGTAATATAAGGCGCAGCACCTCTCACGAACGTGTTCAGTATTGATGATTTACTTATCTCATTAATTGCATGATGCATGTTATTATTATTTTGTATTGTAGAAACTCGCCAAATGCGGAGATTGAGTGTGGTAGTGCAGACCTGCAGCCGATCGATCTCACGTTCTGGAAAGAATAAAAGTCAAGAGCAAATCACTACTTTATCATTAATTCGACTGAACGATATATTTTATAGTATCTAAATTAATGTGAAGTAATTGATGTTACATAGTTGATTAAATATACAGGTAAAAAACTGCTCCAGTTTTAGATTACATGATTCAGTTAGCTCCTCGAAGTCATTACCTTTAAAATACAAAACACGATACATCAAAAGTGGGTGTAGGACTGTTAGAGATTATTTTTAATAAGATATATGTTTAGTTCATAATTAAATAAATATTTTAAATGTAATTTGACGAGAACAAAACATGAATGATGTTTTATGGTCCATTCTCTATTAAGCGCGAATAAGAAATGTTGAATAAGCAACAGCGATGATGAAGAAGCCAATTGCCATAGCCATTACGTGGTCCCGCCTTAATTCCATTAAGCGATAGGAAAGCTTATATTAACAGGATTTTATAACGGATATTTCAACAATAAAACATGTTTAAAAATATTTTTACTGAACAAATACGATAACCTATTAAAAATTACCTATACAATGTTTTAATTTAATAATCAAACTTTTTAAGGAAATATAAAAAGATCGGACAGTTAGAATTTATTTCATACCCCTAGCCAACTCCGATTTCGCTTCTTGGAGGAGGGGTTTGAATGGATGTGAGAGTTAATACTCGGACCACGTAATGACTGCATGTTAATTACATAAAATTATATATAAATGCCAATTCATAATACTTTAAATGGAAATTATTTAAAAGAGAAAATAAATGATGCCTGTGAAGAGTTTATTGTAGAGTTTATCCTTTTAAACCCATGTTTCTTTAATATATATATATATATTTATGGTTTTCAGCACAAATTGGGGGAATATAAACAAGGCTGCAAGTTTGAAGCTTGTTTGGCAGATAAAGACAACATGACTAGAAGTAATGTTGTAATAGGGAATTTATTAAAATGCAAGAAATTAAGTTCTATAAAGAACAACAAATTACATAATGATGTACATATAAGTGAAAACTACAACAATGTACATATCATGTAGTTAAACAATTAATAAATATGCCAAATATCGGTATCAATAAAACGCCTTTATATTACAATGTAAATAGGATCGGACACTACGACAAATACCGGGCATATATACATGTAGCCACAACATATATGTAAATACATATATGTAACGATGCATATATAAAAACGGAGGAGGCAGGGAGGAGGAGGATTTAAAATATGGAAAAAAAAGTATAAACAAGCAATTTATGTTCCTGTTGTCGTTTTCATGAAGGAAAGGCACGCTGTGATGCTTATCTCTGATTGGTTAACACCTACCGACAGGATATCGTTGATTGGTAGGTTTCGATAGTGCTTCCTTTTACTGAATCAAAGCACTAAAGATACCGATACATGTTTACCAAATCAAAGTACTAAAGTTACTGATGCATATTTTCCCCCACCATTAATTATTTTATGCTTGGCATAAAATCCACTTATGGTTTTCAGCAAAAATTTGAAGAATATAAACAAGGCAGCAAGTGTGAAGCTTGTTTGGCAGATAAAGACAGCATGACTGGAAGTAGTGTTGTAACTGGGCATTTATTAAAATGCCAGAAAGTAAGTTCTATAAAGAACAACAAATTACATAACGATGTGCATATAAGTGAAAACTGCAACAATGTACATATCATGTAGTTAAACAATTAATAAATCTGCCAAATAAGGGTATCAATAAAACGCCACAGCACGAATGTTGGTACAACAATCGATGTACCAACAAATGAGCCAACCCAGACAAACAGTTGAAGCTTTGTGTGTTGAACGTTGACAAAGAGTTACAGTAATAAAAGTAGTTCAAAATATGTGTTATGAGACAGTTTAGTAAACATCTACCAGCTAAATTTTGTAGAACTAACAGGATGTTGCTTGCTTGTGAGACAGACGAGCCAAGTCAAGTTTAATGATATATAAAGTGAACCACAGCACGAAAATAAATTGCGGTAAACGTACATATACATGTACAAACTAAAAGCCTTATATGAACATTCTCGCCGCATGAGACAGTCGAGAAATGATCCTAGTAAATGTAGTGCATGTCATGTTTTCTTTATTTGGCCACGTGGGACAGTCGAGAAAGTAGCATGACTATGTGATCAATATAAGCTGAACAATTCTCGGCACATAAAAAGGCCGTGAAACATGGTGTATATAATACAAGTTTAACAGATCTCGCCGCATGAATCATGGTATACATTGTTATACAGACAGGAGTTCTTGCCGCATGAGACTGTCAAGAAGTCAACAATGATCCTCACCGCGATGAGACGCCTAATGGTGTCCTTTATGTAAGGAGCCGAACAACTATTTTGTTGTGCCTCGCTGCATGAGACAGT
Source organism: Cyrtodaria siliqua (assembly GCA_037043455.1). Lineage (NCBI taxonomy): Eukaryota > Metazoa > Mollusca > Bivalvia > Adapedonta > Hiatellidae > Cyrtodaria > Cyrtodaria siliqua. Next base: position 83,056 of record JAWPHD010005809.1, on the reverse strand, counting down.
CGAGGTATACAATCGATGTGCAGTTTAATGCTCATGTGACATGTCTGGGACCCGGATATATCATTTGTAAGCAGAGGAACGCCAGTGACCTTACTGTTGAATTTAAGATTCCGAATAGTTAAGTTGGTATGCCAAAGTGGCTCCACTTATTCGGAAAGAGTGTGGGGGTATATTTTGATGTATCAAACCTACAAGCTGTATGCACTGTTTTAATGCTTAGGCGACACTCCACTGGACTTCTTGTATGTGAAAAGTGGGCCATTCTTGGGCCCGCGACGTTTAATATATTTATATAGTGTTGCCACTGGACACATTTTGGAATCGGGGGACCTTTTATATGAAGGGTCTCTGGCCTCTGTTGTGAATATTTATATTTGAAAAAGGTCAACCATGTCTCTGAAACCTTCCCGTTGTTGGAATTTGAACGAAATGTTCTGCCGAGTAATACATTTTCAGATTCATGCAATGTAGTAGTGATCTCCCCGACTCGTAGGAGTGCGAAGAAGGAAACCAAAAACATTGTTTTGAAAAAAATGAAATTGTAAGTTGTTGACACAACTTGTCCAAGGATATTGATTATTGATTTGGGAAGAGTTTTTGGCAGACGTTTGTCTGTAGTTTGACTAGATTTAACGCTACCCACTAATATTCTCTTGATCAAGTGAGGATCTGCCGATCTTTTTTTTTTTTTTTTTTTTTTTTTGAAACCCATAAGACATGTAAGATAGTGAAAGCAAGTCAAGCCGGCAATTAGTGTTTGAACAGAACAGGAGATATGACAATATTCACAGCCAGATTACATTTGTTAAATTGTTCTTAGGCAATGTGATGTCATTATATAAAACAAAATTAATATGTCATAACTAAACTAAATTAAACAATAAACCAGATACAGTGAATACAAGGAGTAATGCCTCTGTAATAAGTTACAAGCCATTCGTAAGGGAACTGAGAGGCTGTAAATTATCACAAATTGTACATTTGCATGCAAATACTCATAAAAAACATCCACAATCCTTTGGGAGTAGAATCGTGATTACATGTAACAGGGAAAACTTCAGAAGCCAGGAAATCTGCGAGCCAGCTGCCCCAAACCTAATTGAAACCTAGTGTTTTTCTTTCTTTCTTTTTTATTTTGCGTTGGAGGGGAGATAGGAAAAATCTACGCTCAGACCAGAAAGGCATCTTCTACACCCTGACTTTCTTTAGCATTTCCATTCCAAGCTGATTCTAAACACACAAACTACCCAAACCGGTAGTAACTGCCCATCCGGATGTGTATACAATGTAATTGAGTAAACCAAGTTGAAAGGAACAACCAAAACCTATTAATCGTAGTGATTAAATTGTCGTAAACGCAATAGTGATACTTGAATGTGATATGCACAATTGACAAAAAGAAGCAGTGCTTATAAAATTATATAGTACTACGTACTGAAAGTTTGTTGCTTTAAAATTTAGAGAGATTGCCACAGTTTGAAGGCAAAATAGTTATCCAAAAATATATACTGTAGTATGGCAAAACAGCATCTTATTGAAACTAAAACATAAGACGTATCTAAGGGGAACATACCCCATGTTCCGCTAGTAGTCATCGCATATTCATAACGCTATATAATATCAACAAGTAGCCAGAAGCTCAATGTTGCCTACAACTCTTAAAAAACACAAAAAACAAAAACAAGTACGAGGTAAGTATGTACATACGAGAGAGACGAATAAAATAATTATATACGTGATGTATATGAGATAAACATACCCCATGTTTCCCCGCACACACAATGCCCAATAATTTGTCTGTTCAATGGTAAGTTTACTGAAGAAAGAAAGGACGTATCTAAGAAGAACATACTCCATGTTCCCTCCATTCGTCCTCGCTTAGTTACAAATGTACAACAACATTAATGCTTCTTAAAAGGATAAGTATATAGTAGGTATGCACACGATGTATATGATAGGAACATACCCCATTGCCTCCAGCACACACCATGCCCCATAATTTGTCAGTTCCACTTATTAGTGGTGAAAAGAACCCCAGTTGTATTTCCAATTGTATATGCAAGTGTACGGCTCTCATAGTAAATGTGTTAATTGAGATGAGTGGATTCTAATGTATTTCCTGTATGCGGTAGACTTCCATGTTCTTTGTTTCTGATATTCCCGACATAATGGCTTGAGTGCAAGTACCAATTCGGAAACTATGAGGTTTGTAGGACTTTTTTGAAAACGCGAGTACTTTGGGAAAGTTATTTGAAAACGAGGCTCTAAGCAGGGGCGTGTTGTTGCTGCGGACAAATAGTGGCCCAGCTTGTTTCCCTCTTATGCTCATATACTGTTTGAGGTGTTTAACAGGCTCTGTTCAAGACTAACAGGTGTAGTAGAAGTACTATTAACTGTATATTTAGGTGTATTATCTGATGAGAGACGATTGTTTGAAAGTAGGTTAGTCTATTCATTTTTGATTTGGCTTATTATGAGGTGTAACTGGTGGATGAGGGGATGGTCTGGTTGTTTTAATTTGACATTGTGCACAATTTTGGTTGGTGGCGTCATGTGATGGCAATAATTGCGCAAGATCGACAAATTGGTTAGACCAGATTTTTTTGTATGTTTTGATGAGATAGACATCGATATCGAAATTGGCTCTGCATATTGCACCATGGGGGTGGTGGGGGAAGTCTTTACCTAACTGACTGTCATCAAACACAGTTTGGGCAAATGTCACGCCCAAATCTGAAAGTTCACTGTCTGAGTTTGATGTTTCCGTTTCGCTTTCCGACCTGAATGTCTACCGTGTGCGTGTATCTTCGGCCTTTTGTGGACTTGTGTCTTTTTTTGCGCCCACGGTTATGTAGTGTATTAGTGTCACTGTCACTGAATGAAACTGGCCGTTTATTGGTTGTAGGCCGATCGCGTGATTTTTTCCGGCCCCGTCCCTGAAGGGGTGGATAAGTAATGCCGCTGGCATCGCTGTCAGTGTCATTGCCTGTAACTGGCCGACTTTTTAGTTTCGTGGCAGCAGGTTGGCGGCGTGATATTTGTCGTCCGCGTTCCTAAGGTGGTGGCTTGCTAACGCCACATAGAGGGACATCCGTCGGTGCCTTGTTTTTGCCCGTCGGTGGGTTTTTCCCCAAATTTAAACGTATTTTTCAAGTTGAAAATATGGAAAACAAAGTATAAACACAAACAATTTATGTTCTTGTTGTCGTTTTCATGAAGGAAAGGCACGCTGTGATGCTTAGCCCTGATTGGTTAACACCGACCGACAGGATACCGTTGATCGGTCGGTTTCGATAGTGCTTCCTCTTAATAAATCAAAGCACTAAAGATACCGATATATGTTTGCCGAATCAAAGTACTAAAGATACTGATGCATAATTTTCCACACCATCAATTATTTTATGCTTGGCATAAAATCCACTAAATGTATATTTGCGATTGCACTCAGATAAACTCAATGAAAAATTGCATTTGGCGGGAAATGTAGCAAAAATGAACACCAACACGTCAATCAATTGACAAAAGGTTGCACTACTCTGACACATCTAGCCTGTATTGTTGTCTTGACACCTGTAAGTCGACTGGATTAATTGACTGGGGTTTGTTCTCTCAAATTCATGGAGCCTGTCAATTATGTTCAGTGTTCTGTTTTCACAGCACTTGTGGGTGCGGTGGGCGTTTAAAGGTGCTCTAGACGTCTAAAGGAGGGTTTAAATGGGGGCGTTTTAAAGCAGCGCTGGGCGTTTTATACGGGACTATTGCGTTCCACCGTTAATGACAACGTATTCATACACTGCATACAGTCTAGCAAATAGTTCCGAACCGTCATACAAATTCTACTAGTATAACAAGCAATATATACATAACTATATGCACTATATATATGTAGGCATATATATACATACATATATATCTATATTAGTAGTGAGTTCTAATTATTTCCCTTTATATACTTAAATCTACTGAATTCACAGATCCGGCACCTTTCATTGCCACTGTCTCAACATAGCTGTACGTGGTTAGACGCTTGAATGTGGCCCATGTTAATTCTTATTCAATTCAATAATTCACGCACGCACGCACGAACGCACGACCGCACGTACACGTACACACGTGCACAAGTACCCACACTCGTACACGTATACACACGAAAACACACACAAACAAACACTCGCACACACACACACACACACACACATACACGCGCGAGCAAGCACGCACGCACGCACACACATACGCACATACACGCGCAAGTACACGTACGTACGTACATGCATGTACTTACACGTATACACATACTCACAACACGTAAACACACACGTACAGACACACACAGACGCACACACGCACGCACGCACGCGAGCAAGCAAGCACGCACGCACACACACACACACACACACACACACACACACATACACGAACACTCACACACACGCAAGTACACACAAGAACGTACGTACATACATGTACACACACGCACACACGCACTCACAACACGTAAACACACACGTACAGACAAGTAACAACATTTACACACACGTACACACATGTACACAAACACACACACGCACACAAGCTCGCGCAAACACACAAACAAACAAACACAAAAGCACAAACGCACGCACATGTACACATATGTCCATACACGCACGCTCGCGCAAACACACACACACATGCATGTATTTATGTACGCATGAACATGTAAACATGTACACACACGCACACACGCATTCACAACACGTAAACACACACGTACAGACAAGTAACAACATTTACACACACGTACACACATGTACACAAACACACACACGCACACAAGCTCGCGCAAACACACAAACAAACACAAAAACACAAACACACACGCACGCATATGTACACATATGTCCATACACGCACGCTCGCGCAAACACACACACACATGCATGTATTTAAGCACGCATGAACATGTAAACATGTACACACACGCACACACGCATTCACAACACGTAAACACACACGTACAGACAAGTAACCACATTTACACACACGAACACTCATGTACACACTCGTACACATATGCACACAAACATACGCACGCACACAAGCACTCGTAAACACACAAACACATGTATGCATGTACGTTCGCACGCACGTACATATTCACGCACACACACACACACACACGCACACACGCGCACACACGCAAGTACACAAGTTCATACATGTACACACTAGCACGCACTCACTCACACCCCGCGAACACACACATACAGACAAGTACACACATGTACAAACACGTACACACATGTACACATACACACGCATAAATAACCTAACTGTGTTGATGAGCCGTTAAACAGTTTACAATTCAATTCATGCGGTGTAGCCACATGTGCACACCGCAAGGCCATATGTACACGCACATTTTACATGCGGGACAATGCATTATGTTATGCTGTTGTTTCTTTTTTTCCATTCGTTTTAATTAAATGCAACTAAACACATTATCATGGATTAACGCGTATTGATACACATTAGTATACGTTCAAAACGTTTCAGTACCTTTAATATACCTAAATGTATATTTGCGATTGCACTCAGGTAAACTCAGTGAACAATTGCATTTGGCGGGAAATGTAGCAGAAATGAACACCAACACGTCAATCAATTGACAAAATGTTGCGCTACTCTGACACACCTGGACTGTATTGTTGTTTTGACACCTGTAAGTCGACTGGATTAATTGACTGGGGTTTGCTCTCTCATAGTCATGGAGCCTGTCAATTATGTTCAGTGTTATCTTACCTACAGTGCATATGCCCGTACATCATGGAGTCTGACACGTTCACCGATGTAAACGGAAATACATACAAAGTAAGGAACTTGATCACCTGTAAATCAACCAATGTAGTGTATGCAGTGTACTGTAGGTGTTGCCAGGGATACATCTATGTTGGAGGGACGGGCGATACCCTGTATCAGAGACATTTGCTGAACCTATCCCGAATACGGACACAGTACAACGATCCGGTGGCAGCACACTTTTATTCAGATGGACACAGTGTCAGTGATTTTAGAGTGATGGGTTTGGAGAAACTGAATGGGGACGAGCAATACCGGAAAACCATTGAGCAGTTATGGAAGAGAATAGCGCGCCATTACACTCGACGTTGTGACGCGCCCACTACGACGTCACGTCCATTTTACTTGTATACATTGAGTAGTAAATTAGCCCTGATGAAGGACGTAAGTCCGAAAGCTTGGCGGAGTTAAAAAATTTAACATATAGTCTTTATTTATATGCAACCTATATATACATATATATATATATATATGTATATATAGGTTGCATAATTACACTGTACTGGATATATAAAGGCCGCATACTTATACTCGATTGGATATATAGGGCACATACTTATACTGTACTGGATATATATACGCTGCTGCTTATACTGTACAGGATATATATAGGTCATATACCTATACAATAATGGATATATAGGTCACATACTTATACTATACTGGATATATATACTTCGCATACTTAGACAGGACTGGATATATATATATAGGCCGCATACTTATTCTGTACTGGATATTTATAGGCGGCATACATATACTGTACTGGATATATATATAGGACGCATACTTATAATGTACTGGATAGGTTGACATCATACGTTTAGTGTACTGGATATACATAGGCCGTATACATATACTGTTATGGATATATATAGGCCGCACACTTGTACTGTACTTTGTATATATAGGACGCATACTTATACTTTACTGAATATATATATAGGCCTCATAATTATACTGTACTGGATATATAGGCCGCCTACTTATACTGTACTGGATATATATAGGCCGCACATTTGTACTTTGTCTTTATAGGCCGCATACTTATAATGTACTGGATATATATATATAAGCCGCATAATTATACTGTACTTGGTTGATAGGCCGCATACATATACTGTACTGAGTATATATAGACTGCATACTTATACAATACTGGGTAGATAGACCGCATACGTATTCTTTACTTGATATATATAGTCCGTATACTTTTACTGTACTTGCTAGATATAGGCCTCATACTTATACTGTACTAGATATATGTATATTTAGGCTGCATACGTATACTGTACTTGGTATATTTACGAAATAAGGACTATCCGGATTTACATCAACTTTTTACGCTGACGTCTTACAATATCTTAACGTCTATGTCATATTTACTGCATCACGTCATTAGCGTTTTCGCAAAAAAAGGTAGGAAACGGTTATAAGTTCATTTAAAATGTTATAAAATTGCTGTCTTTATTCATAATTAATCGTTTTAGTTTGAAACACGAAAACAAGGAAGCAAATTCAAAACAGGAAGTAACCTAAATTTATAATCTACAACCCCGAAATTCTGATAATTTTATGTGGTTATCGAAAAATGTGCGTTTGTGAGATTATTTTCTCATCATTATCTTTTTTAAATTGCTATAAAATGGATGGAGGCACGTTAATTCAACGCTACAATAAAATATAACATAAGTAAATTGTTTTCACATGTGATGACGTAATAAGTTTACAGTTCATGTACGCTTAATTGAGTTCTTGAAATAGACCCTTATCGCGGAGGTAATTAACACCTGTTCCCCTCTAATCCTTATGAAAACACTCTAATCAGGAGCTAAGGACGTATGCCTTTTGGCGTTATTTCATAATTTGGTCAGATATGTCACTTTATTGGATATATGTAGTCCGCATACTTATACTGGATTGGATATATAGAGGCCGCATACTTATACTGTACTGTATATATATATATATAGACCGCATACTTATACTGTACTGGGTAGATAAACGCATAATTATACTGTTGTAGATATATATGTCACATACCTATACTGAACTGAGTAGATTGACCGCATACTTATACTGTACTGGATATATATATAGGCCGGATACTTATACTGTCCTGGATATATATACGCCGCATACTTATACTGTACTGGATATATGAGCCGCATACCTATAAAGTACTAGGTATATAGGCCGCATATTTATATTGTACTGGATAAACACGACACTGCGTTTTCAAGTTGTTGTTTTCTTTAAATGTTATTCACTTAAACTTAATAACATAATTACTCCTGCTTAACTTCACCACAAAATGAAGTGTTTACAAGATAAAAAAATTCTAGAACAGCAAAGGAAACAATGTTTAAAGTTGAGGTGTCATCTTTTTCCAAAAAAACTAAAAAAAACTAAAAAAATGGTCATACATGTACTATCTATGGCAGACTAGTAGATATATTTAAAACATGTTTTAAATGTGTCGGGTGTATGCCAAAACCCTTATTTTACTTCAAAACAGGAAAAAAGATCGACATGCAGCAGGGGAGCCCCCTCCCGCACACACCCCACACTCGCGCGTTAAATACCATTATCCCTTAAAAAATTCCTGGGAAGGCCGCCGCATACTTATACTGTACTGAATATATAGGCCGCATACTTATACTGTACTGGGTAGATAGACCGCATACTTATTATGTTCTGAATATATAGGCCGCGTACTGAATATATAGGCCGCATACCTATACTGTACTGGATATATAGGACGCAAACTTATACTGTACAGAATATATAGGCCGCAAACTTATACTGTACTGGATATATAGGCTGCATACTTATACTGTACGGGGAATATAGGCCGCATACTTATACTGTACTGAATATATAGGCCGCGTACTTGTACTGTACTAAATATATAGGTCGCATACTTATACTTCACTGGATATATAGGTCGCATACTTATACTGTACTGAATATATAGGCCGCATACGTATACTGTACTGGGTATATAGGCCGCATACTTATACTGTACTGAATATATAGGCCGCATACTTATACTTTACAGAATATAAAGGCCGCATAATTATACTGTACTGGATAGATAGGCCGCATACGTATAGTGTACTGAATATATATGCCGCATACTTATACTGTACTGGATATATAGGCCGCACACTTATACTGTACTGAATATATAGGCAGCATACTTATACTTCACTGGATATATAGGTAGCATACTTATACTGTACTGAATATATAGGCCGCATACGTATACTGTACTGGGTATATAGGCCGCATACTTATACTGTACTGAATATATAGGCCGCATACTTATACTGTACAGAATATATAGGCCGCATACTTATACTTTGATGGATATATAGGCCGGATACTTATACTGTAAGGGGAATATAGGCCGCATACTTATACTGTACTGCATATATAGGCCGCTCACTTATACTGTACTGAATATATAGGCAGCATACCTATACTGTACTGGATATATATGCCGCGTAATTATACTGTATTGGATATATAGGTCGCATACTTATACTTTTCTGCATATATAGGCAGCATACTTGTAATGTACTGAATATATAGGCAGCATACCTATACTGTACTGGATATATAGGCCGCATACTTATACTGTTCTGGGTATATATGGCGCATATTTATACTGTACTTTGTAGATAGGCCGCATACTTATACTTTACTAAATATATATGCCGCATACTTATACTGTACTGGATGTATAGGCCGTATACTTATACTGTACAGGGTATATAGGCCGCATACTTATACTGTACTGGGTAAATAGACCGCATACTTATTCTGTACTGAATATATAGACCGCATACTTATACTGTACTGGATATATAGGCCGCACACTTATACTGTACCAAGTATATAGGCCGCATACTTATACTGTACCGGCTAGATAGACCGAATACTTATACTGTACTGAATATATAGGCCGCATACTTATAATGTACTGAATATATAGGCCGTATGCTTATAACGTACTGCATATATAGGTCGCATACTTATACTGTACTGCGTATATAGGCCGCATACTTATACTGTACTGAATATATAGGCCGCATACTTATACTGCACTGGATATATAGTCTGCATACTTATACTGTACTGGGTTTTTAGGCCGCATACTTATACTGTACCGGGTAGATAGGCCGCATTCTTATACTGTACTGAATATATAAGCCGCATACTTATACCGTACCCAATATATAGGCTGCATACTTATTCTGTACTGAATATATAGGCAACATATCTATACTGTACTGGGTATATAGGCCGCATACGTATACTGTACTGGGTATATAGGCCGTATACTTATACTGTATAGGGTATATAGGTCGCATACTTATACCTACTGGATATATATAGACCGAATACTTATACTCTACGGGATATACAGGCCGCATGTTTATATTGTCCTGTACTGGGTATATAGATCGCAAACTTCTACTGAACTAAAATATATGTCTCATACTTATACTGTACTGGATATATATATGGCGCATACTTATACTGTACTGGATATATATAGGGCGCATTCTTATAAAATACTGGATATATAGGACTCAGGTTTATACTATACTGTACTCGGTATATCGGCCGTAAACTTCTGCTGTACTAATATATAAGTCGCATAATTATACTGTACTGGGTGTAGAGGTCGCAAACTTATACTTTATTGGGTGTATAAGACGAATACTTATACTGTACTTTGTAGGTAGGCCGTATAAGTATAATGTACTGGATATATATATATAAGCTGCATACTTATAGTGTACTGGATATATATAGACTGAATACTTATACTGTACTGGATATGTAGGCCGCATCTTTAGAAGGTACTGGGTATATAGGCCGCAAACTTCTGCTGTACTAATGTATAATTCGCATAATTATAATGTACTGGGGGTATAAGTCGCATATTTATACTGTACTGGGTGTATAAATCCCAAACTTATACTGTACTGGGTGTATAATTCGCATACTTATAATTTACTGGGTGTATAAGTCGCATGCGTATACTGTACTGTGTGTATAATTCACATGCTTATACAGTACTGGGTGTATAATTCCCATACTTATACTGTACTGGTTGTATAATTCGTACACTTATACTGTACTAGGTGTATAATTCGCATACTTATGATATACTGGGTGTATAAGTCGCATACGTATAATGTACTGGGTGTATAAGTCGCATATTAAAATGTACTGGGTGTATAAGTCGCTTGCTTATACTGTACTGGGTGTATACGTCGCATAGTTATAATGTACTGGGTGTATACGTTGCATGCTTATATTGTACTGGTTGTATAAGTCGCATACTTATACTGTACTGCGTGTATACGTCGCATTCTTATAATTTACTCTAATTCCTTCATATATTAATCTGATCTTTGCCATACTCGTTCATTATATTATTGTCAATGAAAGAATAAAAGCACAGTAAATTGATTTGTGTTTTTTTTATTTGTTTTCTTGGAAAATATATGATAATAGCGAGGTTATTTACACTTAAAATCTATTTAAGCTAACCTGTGGGCCATATTTCATACTGGCCGTTCCAATTCGGTAACCCTGTCTTCACCACTATTTCTGTTGTGTATTGTCTTTTTCGTTGTATATTTAATTTGCTGTTTGTTTGTTGTACAGTGCGGATCTGCGATGCCATTGCGTTTGGGTTCTGTGATTTCTATAGTACCTTTTTCCTATTTTAAAAAAAAATTAGAATATCGCTTATGCCGGTGCTAGGAGGCACATTACCTCTCATTAACAGACTCAATAAAACCGAGTCTGCTACTTTTATCTCTTGTTTGTGTTTGTTGCTTCCGAGGGATACTATTTTCAGTTATTATTGTATTTATTGACATTCACACTCGCGTTTGATTAGTACTGTCTGGCGGCCGTAAAACGTCGCCCCGACTACAAATCAGTAGTTTTATTGCTTACTGGTCCTTTGGGATCATCAAGCCCAGTCTTTATGGTTTTAAACTAGTCGTTTAAGCCGGTGCTACATAACAGGCGTGAGAGGTCATGTAAAGTGCAACACATGACCTCTCATGTACAGACTCAATAACACCGAGTCTGCTACTTTTATCTATTGTTTGTGTTCCATGGGATCCCCTTTTCAGTATTTATACTTAAATTGGATATCTCTCCAGCATACTTAATTATACTTTACATTGGATATCTCGGTAGCATACTGATACTTCGTATCGGATATCTTGGTAGCATACTTGTACAGTACAATGTATCTAAAAGGAAGCGCCGTGTTGTAATGGTTTGCATCGTGGCTAATCAGTAAACTGTATGTATTAATCACTCAGACATCGCGCGTTCCGAATCCCAGCAATTTCGGACGCATACTTATCTCTTACGTGATGTTTACAAGGATCTCTACTTGTTTAAATTGATATCTCGGTCGCACATGTATACCTTAGGTGATGTTTACATGGATCTCTACGTCGCATAGTATTATTTGTTTAAATAGGTATCTCGGTCGCATATGTAAACATTACTTGATATTTACTAGGATCTCTAAGTGGCATACTTGTTTAAATTGGTATCTCGGTCGCAGATGTATACCGTATGTGATGTTTACATGGATCTCTAAGTCGCATAGTAAAATAGATATCTCGGTCGCATATTTATACATTACGTGATGTTTACAAGGATATCTAAGTCGCATAAATGTTTAAACATAGATATAAAAATCGAACAGGATAAGTAGCATTCAAGGAAGACAGTCAACCACAAACACACACACACAGAGAAACAAAAAACAACTTTAAAGATGAATAAAATGCCAAATAAGACACCACAAACACAAAAGGGTTGACAATAGGGCTACCGCCTTGGAACGGTCAGTGGAAAAAAAGGCCGTTGGTGGTTTAAACCGGGTTCTAGGGTACCCCAAACCTCACACTTACCCTATTTAATCCCAATAAAACGAGAAAGTGTAAATAAAGAAATCCCCGCCAAGATCTATTTTCTAACCAACAAGGCAGCATCAATAGGCAATATAAGCAAAACACAAAGATGCTCGTGTATATATAACTACAAAAAAACACAATAGCCTAGAAAGCCACAAAGAAAGTACTCAATGACTTGGCAAGCCAGAGCAACAAGCGAACAAACCATTGAGGACACGACAAGACAAAATTGCAGACAAACATCAAACGTCACCCTCATTTTGGGCTTTAGGTAGACGTCATCATAGGGTACACAGACTGTCCGGTCATCGCACAATTAAAGAGGAAAGCATAGTGGCGAACTGTTAATGGGTCCACCACCAAGCATTCAGTGCGTTGCAAAATGATAGGGTCATAAGCTCTTTTGATAAACCTTTTAACAAATTTAACAAAGATAGTATGAAAGTGATCATGACCAAGTAACTTACGAAGTTTGTAAATCACGTCAGGTTGTGATAGTCCTTGTCATCTCGGTCGCATACTTATGTTTTACGTGATAATCCACCTTGATTGTGTGCTTGTTTGAACGCTAATATATTGAAGAATTTTAGAGAAAATCTTAATATAAACTGACAATTTTACTTGCAAAGGCAACACTAAATAACAGTTTTAACACAATGTAAATAAGAAAGTAAACAAATAGGTTAACACGTGAACATTGTTATGCACTAATTTTACTATTAACATTTAATTGTGTTTAAATTGCAATTCCGTCATAATGACATTATCGTCATAATGACATTATTATCATGCGTTCATTCCATTGCTGTTTGCTTAATAGGTAAACATTGGTGAAATAAAAATATGCATAAACTAGTGTATTTTCATATGCTTAAGGCATTGCTATTACAGTCAAAGAAGTAACAGGATACTTGCATGTGAACACAAACCATCAGCGGAATGTTGTCAAATGCATTGTTCATGTAATGATAACGATAAAATATGCAATAATAATAATAATAATAATAATAATAATTACACCAATGCATATGTATCTTTTATTCAGAATATATTTTCTTTTACTTTTTATTTTACAGAAAGCTACCATTAGTATCTATTCAAGTAGAACAACGGGATGTCACATCTTCCAAAGGAGCACCAAATACAGTACACACTCGCCATAAATTAGGAAGCTGGCCAAACTACCATTAGTATATATTCAAGTGGAACATCGGGATGTCACATCTTCCAAAGGAGCACCAAATACAGTACACACTCGCCATAAATTAGGAAGCTGGCCAAACTACCATACGGTTAAATTGGTTTACATTAAATGAAAACAATCTGCACTCAAAGTCACTCAGCAAATGTGAGCTAAATTATCCCGAAGTATGACGCCTACGTTTATGTCACGTGTCATTCTTGTTATATATATAGTATGTGTTTGTACTCCCTGCATCTCTGTCAGAGGAAATGGGACTGATAATTGCACAAGTGTCGGCTATGTGTCCTGTGGTGAGAACAGATGTTGCTGTAAAAAGGGAGGTGGTTCTGGCACAGCTATTTGCAGTGGATTTAAATCGGAGCTGCAATACATACCATCGTTTCCTTCATACCACTGGAAACAAGAAATACATTGACTAACTTAACAATGTTTTTACTTGAACTGAATCTGGTGAGAAATAATATATATCCGAAGATGCTTTCATTAAGTTTGATAAATTAGGTCGTCTGGATTTAAGTGACAATATAAAGATAAATTTGACAAAATTGCAACAGGCTTTAGGAAGTACAAAACACCTTCGCTCATTAATTCTTACACACGTAGGTATCGATAATATTGCGGATGATTTCTTTAGTAAAATGAACGGTGACAAAATAATAACAGTTCAAATTGATAAGAATACAATTACATTTCTTAATATCACAGCACTTCAGAATTTCCGCGACTTAAATTATTGAGTGCTGGTCATAACACAATACGTGATATATCTGAAAAAGATGCTTTCAAAGAACTAAATTCTTTCTATTTATGTAATAATGATATAGTTCAACCACCCAGATTCTGTTTGCCAAACATACCATTTAAACTTTTCCCACGTCTAACATTTATTGATTTGAGCAACAATAGCATCAAACTATTAATACCAAAAGATTGGCATTGCTTGGATAAGCTTGAAAAGCTTCATTTAACTGGAAATAAAATCAAAGTTATAGGACAAATTTCGTTTTCTAATTTACGAAAGCTTTCAGTATTGTTTCTTGATCAGATGGGTGGAAAATTATCAAAGATAGAACGACATGCCTTTAATAGCTCCAATTTGCAGTCGCTTTATCTAATTTCAAATGCGTTTGTGTTTAGAAATAATGAAAGTGTCGGAATTTTTGAAGGATTAACCAATCTTAAAATATTAGGATTGTCAAAGAATAATTTATTCCAATTGGACAATAATACATTTGTCGAATTATTTTCGCCATTAAAAAACATTGAAGAACTTATAATGGTACATGTGCAAATAACACGATTACTCAAAGAAATAATACGTAACTTTCCAGAATTATCAAAATTAATATTAAATGGAAATTCTATACAAAGTATTCAAAATTCCTTCCAGTATGCACGCAAGCTGAAAAGTATCTCCCTTTCTGGAAATGCTATTAACATGGTTCAAAGAGAGGACTTTCCTGAAAACCTTTTAAAAACATTAACGTCTTTGGATTTGTCCGACAATCCCTTTGATTGCACTTGTAAATTACTTTGGTTCCGAACATGGTTAGACAAAACCATCCAGGGAAAAAACGTAACACTTAAATCCTGGCCTAAACAACACCATTGCAAATCACACGTTCGATGGACAAATATCGTTTGCTAGATTATCACCCGACAGAAAAATCCTGTGCGACCCACGATCCCATGATCATTGTATATTCTACAATCGGCAGTTTCATTTTTGTCTTCCTATTAACTACCTTACTTCTTTATAAAAAGAGATGGTATGTCAGGTACTGGTTTTACAAACTCAGAAGAAACAAAGACAAAGACAATGAAAACAAACCTCTTATAGGAAATCCAGACATTTTATTTGATGGGTATGTTATCTATCATGATGATGACAGTGATTTTGTTCATAATGATTTCAGACAATTAATGGAAGAAAAACATAGTTTTAAATTACATATATGGCATCGTGATGCCGAAAGTGGCGTCAAATTAGAGGTGATGTTTGACGGTATATATGCCAGTAAGAATGTCGTGGCTGTTATTACGAACAATTTCCTCAACGACAATTACTGCTGTTTTCAACTCAATGTGGCTTTAGATAGAAACGTAGAGCTGTAAAGGGATGGTGTGATAGTGGTTTTGTTTGATGATATATACTTAATAGGGTTGAGTAAATATTGGTGTGTAATGCTGACAAAGACACCAACGGCGGTATGGTCCTCGGTTGCCAACGATGTAAAGAGAGATGTCTTCGAGCAACAGATGCTGCAACCATTTAATGGCTGACGAAATTCAATAAACTTTAACATTTAATTTAATTGAAGTGAATGTTGACATATATTTAAACTTTTATGGAAAAGTGTGAAATAATTCTCAAAATACAATGATACACATAAAGAAATGACGGTCAGTTAAGTGATATTTTGAAAGGATAGCGAAACCGCCATTTTTCTAGAAACTCACTGATAAATCCTCTTTGAATATGTGCCTTTATTTAAAATATTCATATTACAAATGAAATATAAAAACACAAGAGAAACCGTAACAATGTAGTTTAATTCTTGCAAATCTTGTGTGCCCATTACTTTTGTTTTCAGTTTTATTGAAACAATGGTATATATACAATGATATATTTATACAATGGTATATATACATACATTTAATTTTCATTCAGTTTTTTATTTAGAATGTTGTTGTTGATCGAAGATCTATGCTAATAATTATGAGGGCTTTTTTATTAAGAAATACATGCAAGCATACATATGTATAAAGAAAGAAAACTGCAAACATCACCTCTAAAATAAATGCATGACAACGTCATTACTGTGATAACAGATGTTTTGAGCATCGAATGATAGAGCTATTTAATAGTGTACAAACTACAATATGGGTAAGGCGTAACAACCTTTATAACTTTGTAACTCCAGATTTACAATGAAAGTTTCAATTACATCAAATCGATTGTATATAAATCATGTATCTAATTTGCTCTTTTTACTAGTTCTTGATTGTTTTGTCATTTAATAACCATTGATTCTTTTTTGTTCGAATGCGGCTTATTTGTCTAAATGTACAATTTCCAAAAAGAAATATAAATAATTATAAGTTTAAAAGCTTGCAGTGACAAAGCTATAAAGCATGTCAATAGACATGTTGATGATCCCTTCATATCACGCCTACATATTTCCCCTTATTCCATTAAGCGATGGGAAAGCTTATATTAGCAGAATTTTATAACGGATATTTCGACAATGAAACATGTTTAGAGTAAAATTACTAAATTATTAAGGTTTTATTTTATACCCCAGACAACACCATTTTCTCTTCTTTGAGAAGGGTTTGGATGGGGTATGAAAGTGAATACTCGGACCTCGTAATGATTTATTATTAAATGTAACACACAGTTTAACAAAAAATAACTGATGCCAGACATATGAATTAAATTTATTAATATAATTGTCATAGTTGATTGAGATATTTTTGTCTTAAATTATATATGTAAAGGTGCTAAAACGTGGTTTGTAGTACGTATTGATCTATCAAAATTATATTGAAACTACTCTGCATGATTGAAGATATTGTGAATGCTTAGATACTTAAATATATGTTTGTACAGATGTATAATTGCAGCGTTTTTAATATTTTATTATTTTAGTTTGTTATTTATTCGCTTAGAACCCTCATACAAACTGCATTTAATAATTTGAGTTTCTATATCTCGAATACTATCATGTTTATTTAATGAAGTGAAATGGTTATTTTTCATGAAAATGTATACATGAAATTAACTGAATTGAAAAGTGATTTGTGAATTATGTTATTATTGAAGGATACCAAAAAATAAGATTATTGGCTTATTAAGAATGTTTAACACTAACACGCTTTATAACACGCATAGTATACATTGTATGTATGAAACATTTAGTCTTATGGACAACAGCAGATAGAATTGTATATGATGATTAAAGTTAATTTTAAGTCAACATAATAATATATTATGTTATATTAAATTTTGTGTTTGTATTGTTAGTATTATTTTAATGATAATACGTCCATATTTAAAAGGGATTTATCGAAAGCAATGAACACTAACAAGAAAGAAACCTATTAGACTGATGCATAGAGTGATAGTGAGGTTTGGTGATCCTACAACTTGTTTGAAAACCCCAGCGGTATTTGTGCGACTGGCCGTTCGAAGGCGGTAACCTACTGTCAAATCTTTATGTTTGTGATGTCATATCTTGCCTTTTATCCATCTTTATAATTATTGCTTGTGTCTTTGCGTAATTTGGGTTGACTGTGGACCTTGAATGCTACATTTCCTGTTCGACTTTTATATCTACTTTGGTGTTATGGAGACTTTTCATAAAAGGTAATAAAAATATTTCAGGGGTGTTCTATTTTAAAGCAACCAAGTAATCTAAGATAGGGATCGAATACCCCAAATGCCCAATAAGTAATAGCACTACTGATTTATAGTCGGGCGACATTTTACAACCACAACACAGCATTAGCGAACGCTAGTGTGAATGTCAATACATACTGATAACTATGT
Organism: Cyrtodaria siliqua; assembly: GCA_037043455.1. NCBI lineage: Eukaryota > Metazoa > Mollusca > Bivalvia > Adapedonta > Hiatellidae > Cyrtodaria > Cyrtodaria siliqua. The sequence goes on along the minus strand of JAWPHD010005809.1, from coordinate 64,491 downwards.
TCATGAATAATAAAAAAAAGTGCAGCACCTCTCACGCTCACTAACATTGACTGTTGCTCTGGCTTCTGCCAAGTCAATGAGTACCTTCTTTGTGGCTTTCTAGGCTAGTGTGAATGCCAATACATACTGAAAGTATGTTCATGAATAGTAATAATAGATGCAGCACCTCTCAAGCTCACTAACATCGACTGAAGCGGTTTTCTACTTAAACGCCTTAAAGACTCCAAAATAATAGGTGAGATCCTGCGGGGTCAAATGATTTTATGTAGGGTTAGACATTGAAAAATAGAGACATATATGGAAAAGCATTGACAAATAGTCTCAAGAAGCATTGTATAGTTATTGACAGTTATGTTTTACAAACCATTTACATGTACTATACAATCAGGTTTGTTCAAACGAAGTACTCGAGATAAACACAATCAATAAACCCGGCATGTTACGGGTCAGATTAAAAAGACACGATACAATACAGAAATAACGCCCTTGAAAATATCCGTTTCAAGTGGCAATGGACAGATGTTGACACTTTGTCTCTTGCATGATCAGTATACCCTTGACATGTTTACTCATTTAATGAGTGCCATTGTTTGCATATATAGGTAACTGCTGAACCGTTTGTGTTTGTTTTGTGTGGCATAAAACATGTCTTTGAAATGGAGGGACAAACACTTTTTTAAATAAATACAATCTTTAAAACAAAATTGTTTCACTTTAAACGTATCCAAAGTAGAATTTACATTTAGCTCAATGTATATTTCTGTCAAGGAGGAACTAAAATGCGTGTGGATTCGAGCGGTTATCAGTATGTGCTTCACGTACAGTATATTGTTACAAATATAAGTTCAACTGATAGTAAAATTGTATAACTAAAGCAATGTGTGTATTATTTCGAAAACATATAATCAAGGGGATACATGTGATTACATTAGTGCTTCAATTAATCAAGCAATTAACTAATCCTTAACTTGGTAACTGTACTTGGCTTAAAACAGCATTTTAAAAATGGCATTGGTCTGTTAATAAAAATAAGTATAAACGTCGAATAGGAAATGCAGCTTTCACAGAACACAGTAAACCCAAAAACATGCAAAACGGCAAACATGAATGGCAATGTAACGGCATATGATGTCACAAACACAAAAAGGGTTGACAATAGGGCTACCACCTTGGAACGGTTAGTCGCAAAAAAGGCAGCTGGGGGTTTAAACCAGGTTCTAGGGTGCACCAATCCTCACACTTACCTTATTGTCATCCCAATAAAACGGGACAGTGTAAATAAAGAAATCCCTATCATGAACTATTCTCTAACCAACAAGGCAGCATTAATAGGCAATAAAGTAAATACAAAGATGCTCGTGTATCTATAAATAAAAAAAGTAGCCACAAAGAAGCCAGAGCAACAAGAAAATAAACCAATGAGGGCACGACAACACAAGATTGCAGACAAACATCAAACGTCACCGTCCTTTTGGACTTTAGATAGACGTCATCATAGGGTCCACAGCTTGACCAGTGATCACACTATTAAAGAGGAAAGCATAGTGACGAACTGTAAATGGGTCCACCACCAAGCATGCAGTGCGTTTCAAAATGATAGGGTCATAACCTCTTTTGATAAACCTTTTAACACGTTTAACAAAGATAGTATGAAAGTGATTATGACCAAGGAACTTACGAAGCTTGTAAATCACGTCACCATAGAAGTCAGGTGTCCCTTGTATAACACTGCTTCCATAGTTCAAAGCTACACACAACATGTTCTCCGACCCCATATTGACAAGGAGTCTGATCACGTCAGGCATTTTCTAAAACTACTATATATTAATAAAGGTATTGATTTCATTGACATGCCTAGTATTTTTCGGGATACTCGTGTAGTTGATTCTATCCCAAAATATTTCAAAAATTCCGAAAGTCCTGTAATTTGTTATAAGTATAAAAAGCCTATTAGAAATATTATTTTCAACTACAACAAAATAGTTTCTGACCTTAATATAGTACTTAATACTCCTAAGGAATGTGAATGCAACACATCAAAATTTTGCTATGCTCCAGCAGGTCATGTCATCACTGGTAATTTTGATATTGTTGATAAACGTATTCAGCATTTGTTTTCGAAAGGTCCTAAATATAGATTACCTTCAACTATTGATTTTAATGCCTGTCATGCCCAGATCGCCCACTCCATTGAAGATTTTAGTATAAAATGGTGTCGTAGAGAACATGCGGACCCAACCTCGCTTTCTACTTGGAAAAAGTCTATTATAAAATTATAGATACACGTATTAACTTTTATAATGCTAACCCCTCTTTACTACCTCCGAGACCTAGGTTTTCCTTTCGTAATCTAAAATCGGGAATTCAGGAATTTCATAATAAATTTGTTTTAGTTCCTGCAGATAAAGCAGCTAATAATGTAATTATTGTTTGACGCCTACATTACGTCAATGTTTTATCTCTGGAACTCGGCAGCACCAATTCGTATACTCCAGTTAAATCTACTGAGGATGATGTTGTTTCCGCACATATCACTCGGTGCACTACTTTCAAGGCTGGTGTAAGCGATAAGTAAAATAAACTGCCTACCATGTACTGGATTCCTAAATTACATAAAAATCCATAAAAGGCTCGCTTTATTTCTAATTCTAGTGCCTGCACGACAACAAACATCTCCAAACTTTTAACTTCTTGTCTTACTGCCGTTAAAGATCACGTTTAACTGTATTGTGATAAAACTTATGAAAACTCTGGGATTAATTTATTTTGGTCTATAAAAAATTCAGACGTTCTTGATAAAATTTTCAATAAAGGTCAAGTTTCATCATTAAGTACCTATGACTTCTCTACACTATATACAACAATACCACATCATCTTATTAAAGACAAGCTAATTTCTCTTATTCAAAAAACATTCGCTAGAGAAAATACTACATTTTTGGCATGTAATAATATTAAATGCCAAAAACATTAAAGCGTATTTCACTAACGGCAGTATAGACAATTATACTCTGTGGACTTGCTATGAAGTTTGTGAAGCACTCATCTTCCTATTAGATAATATTTTCGTCAGGTATGGTACCACCGTTTATAGACAAATTGTTGGTATCCCTATGGGTACGAACCGTGCACCACTTGTCGCAGATTTGTTTTTATTTTGCTATGAAAGGGATTTCATGTTGAGTCTTTCACCAGATAACCAGGCAGATGTTATTGAAGCTTTTAATGACACTCTCGGTATCTGGATGACATACTGAACATTGACAACCCTTTCTTTCCAACTATGGTTCATAATATTTATCCTAAAGAACTTCGGCTTAATAAAGAAAATATATCTGATAATAACGCTTCTTTTCTTGATTTAGATCTCTCGATTGAAAATGGTAAAATAATTAGCAAAATCTATGACAAGAGAGATGATTTTAATTTTGACATTGTTAATTATCCCCACTTGGATGGGGATATTCCCCGAGCAACTTCTTATGGGGTGTATCTGTCTCAACTTACTCGTTTTTCTAGAGCTTGTACTCGAGTTGAGGACTTTAATATTCGTAATCTTTGTATAACTAATAAGTTACTCAATCAGGGTTACCGTTACCATAAACTTCGTAAAACGTTTGCTAAATTTTATTATCGTAACCCTGATCTTCTTTCCAAATATAAATGTAATTTAAGGACTCTTCTGCGACAAGGACTATCACAACCTGACTTCTATGGTGATATGATTTATAAACTTCGTAAGATTCTTGGTCATGATCACTTTCATACTATCTTTGTTAAACTTGTTAAAAAGTTTATCAAAAGAGGTTATGACCCTATCATTTTGCAACGTACTGCATGCTTGGTGGTGGACCCTTTTACAGTTCGCCACTATGCTTTCCTCTTTAATTGTACGATGACCGGACAGGCTGTGGACCATGTGATGACGCCTACCTAAAGCCCATTGGGACGGTGGCGTTCGATGTTTGTCCATGATCTTTCTTGTCGTGCCCTTAATGGTTTATTCTCTTACTGCTCTGGCTTCTGCAAAGTCATTGAGTACCTTCATTGTGGCTTTCTAGGCTATTGTTTTTTTGTATTATATTTACACGAGCATATTTGTGTTTTACTTATATTGCCTATTGATGCTGCCTTTTGGTTAGAGATTAGATCATGGCGGGGATTTCTTTATTTACACTGTCCTGTTTTAATGGGATGATAGTAGGGTAAGTGTGAGGTTTGGTGCACCCTAGAACCGGTTTAAACCCCCAGTGGCCTACTTTGCCACTGACCGTTCCAAGGCGGTAGCCCTATTGTCAACCTTTTTGTGTTTGTGATGTCGTTTGCATTTTTTATTACTTTTGTCTTTTCGTTTGTCTGTTTGCGTGTTTGTTTTTGTGTTTTGTGGTTGACTGTTGTCCTTGAATGCGGCTTTCCCTGTCCGATATTTTTATCCTTTTTTTTTGTGATATTTCTTGTCAAATTTACTTTTAGTTCTCAAATTGCTTTTATATCAAGGTAACGTTAATACAATTTTGCAAAGGTTTTACGAAGTTTAGAGATAACGGTAGCCCTGATGGAGTAGCTTATTAGTTAATACAACGATTACGAATATTGAAGTCTCAACTCGAATACTAGCTCTAGAAAAACGAATAAGTCGAAACACATAACTAACAATATCAAAATTAAAATCATCTCTCTTGTCACAGATTTTGCTAATAATTTCACAATTTTCAATAGGGAGATGTAAATCGAGAAACGAAGCGTTAGTATTAGAAATATTAGCTTTGTTAAGTTCTGTCGGATATATTTTATTAACCATAGTAGAAAAGAAAGGGTTGTCAATGTTCAATGAGTCATCCAGATACCTTGAAGTGTCATAAAAGGCTTCAAAAAGGCGTGAGCGGTAGCTAGCATATTTCACTACGGTTCAGGAACAGTCTCAATCAAACCGAAACTCGAATATTTTGTATGTGTCGTGTTCGGCCGTTTTCAAAAGTCCATTATCATACTTTTTCAATAACATCTGTCTGGGTATCTGGTGAAAGACTCAACATGAAATCTCTTTCATAGCAATATAAAAACAAATCTGCGATAAGGGATACACCGTTTGTACCCATAGGGATAACCACAATTTGTCTATAAACGGTAGTTCCATACCTGGCGAAAATATTATCTAAGTCCATATTGTGTAATTATCCAAACTGCGTTACAGGCCAAATATGTAGTATTTTTCCTAGCAAAAGTGTTTTGAATAAGAGCAATAAGCTTGTCTTTGATAAGGTTGTGTGGTTAAATTGTAGAAAATTTAAAGGTACTTATAGATGAAAAGAAATATAAAAAGATCGGACAGGGAAAGTAGCATTCAAGGAGGTCAGTCACAAAACACAGAAACAAACACGCAAACAAACAAACAAGAACCCGAAAGTAATAATAAATACAAACGACATCACAAACACAAAAGGGTTGACAATAGGGCTGCCGCCTTGGAACGGTCAGTGGCAAAGTAGGCCACTGGGGTTTAAACCGGTTCTAGGGTGCACCAAACCTCACACTTACCCTACTGTCATCCCATTAAAACAGGACAGTGTAAATAAAGAAATCCCCGCCATGATCTAATACCTAACCAACAAGGCAGCATCAATAGGCAATATAAGTAAAACACAAATATGCTCGTGTAAATATAATTTAAAAAACAATAGCCTAGAAAGCCACAATGAAGGTACTCAATGACTTGGCGAAGCCAGAGCAACAAGAGAATAAACCATTAAGGGCAAGACAAGAAAGATCATAGACAAACATCAAACGCCACCGTCCCAATGGGCTTTAGGTAGGCGTCATTATAGCGTCCACAGCCTGTCCGGTCATCGTACAATTAAAGAGGAAAGCATAGTGACGAACTGTAAAAGGGTCCACCACCAAGCATGCAGTACGTTGTAAAATGATAGGGTCATAACATCTTTTGATAAACTTTTTAACAAGTTTAACAAGGATAGTATGAAAGCGATCATGACCAAGAATCTTACGAAGTATATAAATCACATCACCATAGAAGTCAGGTTGTGATATTCCTTGTCGCAGAATAGTCCTTAAATTACTTCTACATATGGTAAGAAGATCAGGGTTACGATAATAAAATTTTGCAAAGATTTCACGAAGTTTATGGTAACGGTGACCCTGATTGAGTAGCTTTTTAGTCATACAAAGATTACGAACATTAATGCCCTCAACTCGAGTACAAGCTCTTGAAAAACGAATAAGTTCAGATACATACACCCCATAAGAAGTTGCTCGGGGAACATCCCCATCCAAGTGGGGATAATTAACAATGTCAAAATCAAAATTATCTCTCTTGTCATAGATTTTGCTAATTATTTCACCATTTTCAATCGAGAGATCTAAATCAAGAAAAGAAGCGTTATTATCAGATATATTGACTTTGTTAAGCCGAAGTTCTTTAGGATAAATATTAATAACCATAGGTCGAAAGAAAGTTTTGTCAATGTTCAATATGTCATCCAGATACCGCAAGGTGTCATTAAAGGCTTCAATAACATCTGCCTGGGTATCTGGTTTAAAGACTCAACATGAAATCTTTTTCATACCAAAATAAAAACAAATCTGCGACAAGTGGTGCACAGTTCGTACCCATAGGGATACCAACAATTTGTCTATAAACGGTGGTTCCATACCTGACGAAAATATTATCTAATAGGAAGATGAGTGCTTTGCAAACTTCATAGCAAGTCCACATAGTATAATTGTCTAACCTGCCTTCAGTAAAAAACGCTTTTATATTATTACATGCCAACAATGTAGTATTTTATTGATATACTATTGCAAATTTTATCAAGAACGTCGCCTGAATTTTTAATAGAATTGGAAATAAAACGAGCTTTATATGGTTGTTTGTGTTATTTGGGAATCCAATACATCGTTTGAAGTCTGTTTTGCTTTTCGTCTATTTCAGCCTTGAAACTCTTGCACTGAGTGATATACGTCAAACAACATTATCTTCAGTAGATTGCACTGGAGTATACGAATTAGTACATCCGAGTTCCTGAGATAAAACATTGACGTAATGGAGGCGTCAAACAATAATTATATTATTAGCTGCTTTATCAGTAGGAACTAAAACAAACTTATTTTGAAATTCCTGGATTCCCAATTTTATTTTACGAAATAAAAACCTAGGTCTAGGGGGGGGGTAGGGAGGGTTTAGCCCTATAGAAGTTAATACAGGTATCTATGATGCTAAAAATAGTGTTTTTCCTAGTAGAAAGGGAATTAGGGTCAGCATGTTTTCTACGACACCATTTAATACTAAAATCTTCAATGGATTGGGCGATCTGACCATTACATGCATTAAAATCAATCACAGAAGACAATCTATACTTCGGACCTTTAGAAAACAAATGCCGAATACGTTTATCTATAATATCAAAATTACCAATAATATCAAAATTACCAGTAATGGCATGACAGGCCGGAGCATAGCAAAATTTAGATGTTCTACACTCGCATTCCTTAGGAGTGTGATTTACTATATCAAGGTCAGACACTATTTTTTTGTAGTTGAAAATCATATATAATTGGTTTTTTATACTAATAACAAATTATAGGACTTTCGAAATGTTTGAAATATTTAGGAATAGAATCAACAACACGATTGTCTCGAAAAATACATGGTATATAAAATCAATGCCCTTATTAACATAAAGAAGTCTTAGAAAATGTCTGACGTGATCAGACTCCTTGTCAATATGGGGTCGGAGAATATGCTGCGTATAACTTTGAATTGGTTATAAAGTAACATTCAAATCTCCCTCCATCCCTTTAATAAAGTGAGTGGGATATGTTCACATGCAAGTATAGAAAAAAATACACAACATTGATAAAAGGTTGGAAAAGTAGACCTCAATAAATCTTGTAGAATCTGAAAATGCAAATTTAAAATATGTATCTGGCTTTAATTTAGCTGCGAGAATCATAGCTCTTATGGATTTATATTCTGTTGCTACCATATAACTATGACACGGCCTATAGAAATTATAGATAGATGTGCGAAAGTCCATCCAGACTTCCCGTCGAGGTTTCCGAAGACATCATGGATGCAATGCCTGATTAACAAAAACGTATTTCAACTGACTTAGAAACCTTAGATACTACACATACAAGCAAACAACTAAGTTGCCAAATACGGAACGAGATTTCAGACAAGAGCGAAATATTCGAAGGAACACAAATACAAATGTCTTAAAATATAGTCGTTACAAAATATTACTTTATTTTTTATACATAGCCGTGTAGTAATTAAGGTTAAGTCAGTTGAAAAACGGCGGATGTTGATGCAGGCATTTTGTGATGTCTTAAGAAACCTCGCAGCGAAGGGCGGGTGGAGTCTTGTCACACACCTGCCTATATGTACTATAGACCGCTTCATAGCTCTATGGTAGAACCATAGGAGATATGATCCTCACAGTAACTCTCAATTAACTCACTGAATACCTTGCGCTTGGTAACAATTATTACATATTTATCTTAATTTCTAATAGACATATTACCCAATTTGGTCCAATTGTTATTTATAATATCCCGAATGTTAGCAGTTTTTCAAAATGTAAGTTTTATTTCTATGCCAATTTGTCTTAATTAGGTTTAACATAGAATACAATTTAGATTGACTGGCCTATTATAGTGCATTGTCATTTTGTTTGTAGGAGATATGAACGAAAGTCAGCATCATTTACATCTACTGAAACTTTCTAACAGTGAACAATAGCACGGAAGTTTATTGTTAATGATTCATTCACATCGCCATTGAGTGTGGGCGATACAAACGCAATATATACTCGTGCGTCTTAAATTTAAATCATAATCGGAGAAATGATGTGATATGGATGAAACAGACGATGTCTCAGGCGAACAAGATATAGAATTGGTAACTTTGTTATGTTTATGTTATCAGTCTAGAGGCTAGTTCCACATCCCAAAACCATGTTGGTCACCCTTGTAGGTGTAGTTAATTTCGAATGCGTACTTATGTTGTGTTTATGTTATCAGTCTAGAGGCTAGTTCCACATCCCAGAACCATGTTGTTCACCCTTGTAGGTGTAGTTAATTTCGAATGCGTACTTTTGTTATGTTTATGTATCAGTCTAGAGGCTAGTTCCACATCCCAGAACAATGTTGTTCACCTTTGTGGGTGCAGTTAAATTCGAATGCGTACTTTTGTTGTGTTTATGTTATCAATCTAGAAGCTAGTTCCGCATTCCAGAACCATGTTGTTCACCATTGTAGGTACAGTTAATTTCGAATGCGTAATTTTGTTATGTTTATGTTATCAGTCTATAGGCTAGTTCCACATCCCAGAACCATGTTGTTCACCCTTGTAGGTGTAGTTAATTAAGAATGCGTACTTTTTTTGTGTTTATGTTATTAGTCTAGAGGCTAGTTCCACATCCCAGAACTATGTTGTTCACACCTTGTAGGTGTAGTTAATTTCGAATGCGTACTTATGTTGTGTTTATTTTATCCGTCTAGAAGCTAGTTCCACATTCCAGAACCATGTTGTTCACCCTTGTAGGTACAGTTAATTTCGAATGCGTACTTTTGTGTGTTTATGTTATCAGTCTAGAGGCTAGTTCTACATTCCACAACCATGTTGTTCACCCTTGTAGGTGCAGTTAATTTCGAATGCGTTCTTCTGTTGTGTTTATGTTATCAGTCTAGAGGCTAGTTCCACATTCCAGAACCATGTTGTTCACCCTTGTAGGTGCAGTTAATTTCGACTGCGTACTTTTGTTGTGTTTATGTTATCAGTCTAGAGGCTAGTTCCACATTCCAGAACCATGTCGTTCACCTTGTAGGTGCAGTTAATTTCGACTACGTACTTTTGTTATGCTTATGTTATCAGTCTAGAGGCTAGTTCCACATTCCAGAACCATGTTGTTCACCCTTGTAGGTGCAGTTAATTCGAATGCGTCTTTGTGTTGTGTTTATGTTATCAGTCTAGAGGCTAGTTCCACATTCCAGAGCCAGGTTGTTCACCTTTGTAGGTGCAGTTAATTTCGACTGCGTACTTTTGTTGTGTTTATGTTATTAGTCTAGAGGCTAGTTCCACATTCCAGAATGATGTTTTTCACCCTTGTAGGTGCAGTTAATTTCGACTGCGTACTTTGTTATGTTTATGTTATCAGTCTAGAGGCTAGTTCCACATCCCAGAACCATGTTGTTCACCTATGTAGGTGGAGTTAATTTCGAATGCGTACTTGTGTTGTGTGCGTCCTGTGAATGCTGCATTTCCTGCTCGACTTTTGTATCTACGGGAGTTATCACGATTAATGATGACCGATATAAACAAATATATTGTGTAGGATAATCTAATATTGTCTGAGCAAGTTTTTTAATATTAGATAAATGGACCAGAATTATGCATACAATATACATATGCATTTAATCCTACATATGCATTTAATCCTAAATGCATAATGAAGCTTAAAATTTACAGCAGCTGCAGACGTGTTTCGGCTTAAAAAGAAGATATAAAACGCTTCTTTTCTTGATTTAGATCTCTCCATTGAAAATGGTAAAATAATTAGCAAAATCTATGACAAGAGAGATGATTTTGATTTTGACATTGTTAATTATCCCCACTTGGAGTGGGATGTTCCCCGAGCAACTTCTTATGGGGTGTATCTGTCTCAACTTATTCGTTTTTCTAGAGCTTGTACTCGAGTTGAGGACTTCAATATTCGTAATCTTTGTATAACTAAAAAGTTACTCAATCAGGGTTACCGTTACCATAAACTTCGTAAAACCTTTGCAAACTTGTATTATCGTAACCCTGATCTTCTTTCTAAATATAAATGTAATTTAAGGACTCTTCTGCGACAAGGACTATCACAACCTGACTTCTATGATGTGATTTATAAACTTCGTAAGATTCTTGGTCATGATCACTTTCATACTATCTTTGTTAAAACTTGTTAAAAAGTTTATCAAAATAGTTTATGACCCTATCATCTTGCAACGTACTGCATGCTTGGTGGTGGACCCTTTTACAGTTCGCCACTATGCTTTTCTCTTTAATTGTACGATGACCGGACAGGCTGTGGACCCTATGATGACGCCTGCCCAAAGCCCAATGGGACGGTGGCGTTTGATGTTTGTCCATGATCTTTCTTGTCGTGCCCTTAATGGTGTATTCTCTTACTGCTCTGGCTTCTGCCAAGTCATTGAGTACCTTCATTGTGGTTTTCTAGGCTATTGTTTTTTTGTATTATATTTACCCGAGCATATTTGTGTTTTACTTATATTGCCTATTGATGCTGCCTTGTTGGTTAGAGATTAGATCATGGCGGGGATTTCTTTATTTACACTGTCCTGTTTTAATGGGATGACAGTAGGGTAAGTGTGAGGTTTGGTGCACCCTAGAACCGGTTTAAACCCGCAGTGGCCTACTTTGCTACTGACCGTTCCATGGCGGTAGCCCTATTGTCAACCCTTTTGTGTTTGTGATGTCGTTTACTTTTTTTTATTATTTTTGCCTTCTTGTTTGTCTGTTTCCATGTTTATTTCTGTGTTTTGTGGTTGACTGTCCTCCTTGAATGGTACTTTCCCTGTCCGATATTTTTATATTTCTATAAAAGTCGAAGGAAACGCAGAATTCAGTTAACCAAAACCATGCATTAATGCAAACAACAATTCAAATGTTAATAAGAAGCGCCAAGCATGTGACATCATACACACAAACGGGTTGACAATTGAGATATCGCTTTGCAACGGTCAACGGCAAAAAGGCCGCTGGGTGGGGATGGTTTAAACCAGGATTTAGGGCGCACCAAACCACACTCTTACCCTATTGTCGTCGCAATAAAATGGGACAGTGTAAATAAAGAAATCCCCGCCAGTTCGCTATATGCTCTTCCTCTTGATTGTGTAATGGTCAGACACAGATATGGACCCTATCATGACATCTACCTAAATCCTCAAAGGACGGTAGCGTTTGATGCTTGTCTTAAATTGTGTCTTATCGTACCCTTAATGGCTAAATGTTACACAGAAATAGAATACATTATAAATAGATTTAAAACTTGAAGAGGAAAGGTAGCATTAAAGGACGACAGTCAAGCACAAACACACACAGAAACAATGAATGACTTTAAAGATGAATAAAAGGCAAGGTAAGGCATCAAAAACACAAAAGGGTTGAAAATAGGGCTACCACTTTGGAACGGTTAGTGGCAATATAAACGCTGGGGATTTAAATCAGGTTATAGAGTGCACCAAACTCTACGGTTACCCTATTGTCATCCCAATAAACGGGAAAATGTAAATAAAGATATCCCCGCCTGGTTATAATCGCTAACAAACGAGGCAGCATTAATAGGTAATATAAATAAAACTCATAAATGATCAGTACATGTATAAATAATATAAAAACAAAAGCCTAGAAAGCCACAAAATAAGTACTGAATGACTAGGCAGAAGGCAGAGCAACAGGAGAACTAACCGTTGCGGGTACGACAAGAGAGGATTATAGACAACAATCTAACGCTACCGTCCGATAAGGATTGAGTTAGACGTCATCATAGGGTTCACAATATGTCCGGTCATCTCACCATCAAAGAGGAAAGCATGGTGGCGAACTGTAAATGGGTCAACCACTATAAAGCATGCAGAACGTTGCAAAGTGATAGGGTCATAACCTCATTGATAAACTTTCAGCAAGGTAAACTCAATTTATATTTTCATCCGAGCAGATATTGTGTGATATCAACTTGCTGGAATGTAACACTGCCTCCGCGTCATGCACTGATGTTATTACGAACTTTGACACAATTGTAATGTTGACCTTATAATTGTGTATTTAACCAATACAATCATCGAGAATCATTTCATTCATATAAATTGTTGACTGTGTCTCTATCAGCTATGATATCTTCATTCTGTGAGAATGTGGATAGTAAACCAGACTACTCCCGCGCTCATTAATTTCAATGACCAATCAATTTTTTTTTTATTGCATGCGTGTGACTGCGTTTCTAAGAAATTAATCTCGCTCTTGTTTGTTAAAGATACTCGTCGGGGGCCACTTTCCGTCACTTATGTAAACATAAACTAATTTTTCAGACAAATCTATGTATCCTGACAATTTTTACTCTATTTTCTATTAGGTTACCTCCTCCTGGAAATTTGATACCAAAGAATTTTGTTTTATATAAATTATCGAAGTGGCACGTGACCTTTTTATAAATAGACTAAAACTGAGAAATCATTTTGTTTACAAGCCCAGTTTCTGTCATGTATTTTATCGAGTGATAGATTCAACTAGGTCAAGATACAGTGAACTTTTATGAATTAGAAACTTGTTTGCAAGTCTATTCAACAATTTAATTGTAAAAATGGTATGTTTGCATTAATCCATCAGTCACATCGATCGTTATAACAATGCTCCTGGTAACGTCAATGTAAAACGTTCAACGACGACAATTTACAGTAACTCTGTGTAAATCAAGCAGATACAGGTTGTACGAGTTGCTTCTCTTTGGTTAAATTATATAATCACGGTATATTTTAACTGCGTCCACTGAAGAGTGATAAAAATATGACGTCATTACATTGTTATTTTTTTAATAGTTTATTATGCGGCAGTATGCACGCGCATCCCCAACGCCATATAAGGAAGTAAACGCATTTTTCGGAGAAATCCCTTTCGTTTTTTACCGCTTATTTACTTTTTGGTTGTTTTTCCTTTTTCCAAACTTCAGTTATACACGTCTGACAATAAGTGACATCGCGAAAGTAATTTGCAGTGTAAAAACGTTTTTTTAAATGAGAATGACGGAAACTGGGCTTGGACGGAAACTGGCCTCTAACGAGTAGACGTCTTCAAGAAATAGAAAATGATGAGGTCTCAACATCAATCGTGAATTGTGAACAAATGAAGATCCTCGAATGTAAGTTTATGCAATAGCCTGTCTCTTGTATTACTGTTAACTGTTTTGTGTGTCGCTTCCTCCTAAATCACTGAATTTCGTTGTTGGTACTCAAACATCAACTTTTCAAAAAATAGGTAAATAGGGCTTTGAAAAAGTGTGTCATATGACATTAAAACGGTCTACTTTTCAGTTTATGTTATACCAATGTAAATATCTACCACTTGAAAAGCGTTTTTAAAAAACATCCTTGAAAAATGCATAAAATTGCGTTATTCAAATTGGGACAGGACCAACATTTCTACGACAAAAGTTGCATAGTTCGTACCCATAGGGATACCAACAATTAGTCTATAAACGGTAGTTGTATACCTGACGAAAAGATTATCTAATACGAAAATAAGTGCTTCACAGACTACTTGGCAAGTCCACATAGCGTAAACTGTCCACATTTTCGTTAATTGAAAAAATAGTTCTTTAGGATGTAAACGACTTCGCTGTATTTAATACGCACAAAGTCATCCTGGTATACATGGTATACATTGCATCTTTCGTAACGGTTTTAGGCGGGTATTAGTAGACTGATTGCTTATAATCATATGTTTTATAATAATGTTTCCAGCCTTTATTATGGCAGTATTTTATATATATATTAGCTAATTGATGAATGTTTTCATCAAATATATTTATTTTAGATATGTTGTATGATATCAAATATTTCGTTTAAACATTGAATGGCAAAATCTATTTCTTATCAGAATGTTTATGTTTATTTTCCGTCGTCCGTCTGTTAACTTTTTACTGCTTACGCTCTAGCGCTTTCATTTTGCATTTGAAGTCAGGGTCTTAATATCAATGAAAGCTGAACGAGTTTGAAAACCAACTATATCGAATAATTACCACAGGAGTTATGACCCTTTTTTACTGAATAATGCCATGTTCTGCCTTGTTAACACTCTAGCACCTTCATTTAGTATTTGATCGTTACCAAACTTTTTCAGTTCATTGATATCGGACACGTTTGTAAACCTGCTAGAATTCTTAACACCAGAGTAATGGCCCTTGATTGAGTAAAAATGCCTTATATTATTATTTTAAATTTAATATTTACCAATCGTTGGCAAAATAATGTCATTTAAAGCTCAGGCGAAATAAAAAAATATACACATATCGAAAAAGAAACAGCAGATTTATGGCCATTGAGTTATTGAGTTATTTCAAAATCCTATATTTTCCTTTGTTAACACTCTAGCACCTTCATTTACGGTAAGATCTTGACCAGACTCAACTATATATTTTGACATTATTTAAAGCTCGAACAAGCATGCAAATCACTCTGATCTCAAAAGTAACATTAGCCTTTGACTTATTGAAAAATAAATAGATTTTCTCTAAATTCTAGCTGCCATCTAATCTTTACAAAACTAGGTCGGAGTGTTTATATCAATGAAAGCTTGTTCAAGTTAATACCCAATCAAATTGAGCAGAAATAACAGAGTTGTGGCCCTTGATTAAATGAAGAGTGTTACGTTTTGCTTGTTAACGCTGTACGCTTTTAATTTTTTATCCGATCTATACCAAACTTATTTAGAATGTTAACATCAATACATGGTTCGAAGAGTTTGAGAATCAGCCATATCTGACTCCCCCACCCCTAACCTCCCCTCCGCAGTTGAATGATGGCCCTTTAATTAGTTAAAAATGCGCTAATTTGCTTTGTTAACACTCCAGCTCCTTCATTTTTAAACTGTTTTCACCAAACTTCACCATACTGTTTATATAAATAACAGTTTGAACACGTTAAATAATAGGAACAGTATGGCCCTTAATTGAATGAAACTAGCTGTGTTTTGCATTATTAAAACCCTAGGTCCTTTATTTTCCATCTTTACTAGATTTGTTCAGAATTTCTATTTCCATAAAAGCTCGGAAAAGTTCGAAAACCAGTCATATATAAACAAATACTGAAAAGAGGATTACTTGGAAGCAGCAAACACAAACATAAGAGAAAAGTAGCAGACTCCGTTATATTGAGTCTGTTCATGAGAGGTAATATAAGTTGCAACACCTCTCACGCCTCCTAGCACCGGCTTAAGCGTTATTCTACTTTTAAACTGCAAAGACTGGCTGGCCTTGATGATCACAAAGATAACATTACTGATTGTAGTTGGGGCACCATTTTATCTCGTACGTACACTTATACTTTACATTGCATACCTCGGTCGCATATTCATACTTTAAATTGGATATCTCGGTCGCATACTTATACTTTGCAATTGAATCTCGGTCGCATACTTATATTTTGCAATTGATATCTCGGGTCGCATACTTATCCTTTAAAATTGATATCTCGGTCGGGTACTTATACTTTACAATTAATATCTCGGTCGCATGCTTGTACTTTACATTGGATATCTCGGTCGCATGCTTATACTTTACAATTTATATCTCGGTCGCATGCTGATACTTTACAATTTATATCTCGGTCGCATACTTATACTTTACAATTGATATCTCGGTCGCATACTTCTACATTACAATTGATATCTCGGTCACATACGTATACTTTACAATTGATATCTCGGTCGCATATTTATAATTTACAACGACTGGGCTTGATGATCACAAAGTACCAGTAAGTTATAGCATGACCGAATTGTAGTTGGGACGACATTTTACAGCTGCTACTAAACAAACGCTAGTGTGAATGTCAATATACTACTTCCCTCCTTCATTACGCCATTAAAGCGCTGACATGCACTCTTGGACTTCTTTTTGTATGAGTTTCGCTCTGTTAACTTCCTCATTTAATGGGCAAAACAATGCGAGTAACGTGCCTCGTATGACGTTTAGTAAATCACTTAACTCCTAGGCAATATTAATTTCAATTATCATGAATTACATGCATACACTTTCATAATGGTACATTGTAAAGAAAACACTTGTCGTTGTCCTAAATGTAAAGCATTAAACGCATTACTAACACATCGCTCTAACAACATGTAACATGCAAATGTTCTATCGCATAATTTTACTTACCATGATATTTAAGAGGATATCTCGGTCACATGCTTATACCTTACATTGGATATCTCGGTCGCATGCTTATACTTTCCACTTGTTATCTCGGAGGCACACTTATACTTTTCACTGCATACCTCGGTCGCATATTTGTACTTTACATTGGATATCTCGGTTGCATACTTATATCTTACATTGGCAATCTCGTTCGCACACTTATACCTTACATTGCATACCTCGGTCGCATAATTATACTTTACATTGGATATCTCGGTTGCATACTTATACTTTACATTGGATATCTCGTTCGCATACTTATACTTTACATTGGATATCTCGATCGGATACTTATACTTTGCAATTGTATAGTTATGTTTTGCAATTGATATCTTGGTCGTATACTTATTCTTTACAATTGATATCTCGTTCGCATGCTTATACTTTACAATTGATATCTCGGTCACATACATATACTTTACAATTAATATCTCTGTCAGATAATTATACTTTACAACTGATATCTCGGTCGCATTCTTATACTTTACATTGGATATTTTGGTCACATGCTTATACTTCACAATTGATATCTCGGTCGGATACTAATACTTTACAATTGATATCTCGGTTGCATTCTTATACTTTACATTGACTATCTCGGTCGCATGCTTATACTTTACAAATGATATCTCAGTCGTATACTTATATTTTAGATTGAATATATCGGTGTCATACTTATACTTTTCATTGAATATCTCGGACGCATATTTATACTTTACAATTGATATCTCGGTCACATACTTATATTTTAAAATTGATGTCTCAGTCGCATACTTATCCTTTACAATTGATATCTCATTCACATGCTTATACTTTACAATTGATATCTCGTTCGGGTACTTATACTTTGCAATTGATATCTCGGTTATATATTTATACTTTACATTGGATATCTCGGTCGCATGCTTATATTTTACAATTGATATCTCGGTTACATATTTATACTTTACATTGGATATCTCGGTCGCATGCTTATACTTCACAATTGATATCTCGTTCGGGTACTTATACTTTACAATTTATATCTCGGTTACATATTTATACTTCACAATTGATATCTCGGTCGCATTCTTATATCTTACAATTGATATCTCGGTCGCATTCTAATACTTTACATTGGATATCTCGGTCGCGTGCTTATACTTCACAATTGATATCTCGGTCACATACTTATATATTACATTGAATATCTCGGTCGCATGCTTATACTTTTCATTGGATATCTCGGTCGCATTCTTATACTTTACATTGGATATTTCGGTCGCATGCTTATACTTCACAATTGATATCTTGGTCGGGTACTTATACTTTACAACTGATATCTCGGGTGCATTCTTATACTTTACATTAGCTATCTCGGTCGCATACTTATACTTTACAATTGATATCTCGGTCGCATTCTGATACTTTTCTTTGGATATCTCGGAAGCATACTTAGTTTTATCACATAATATGGCTCTTGCGAGTGTAACAAATCCATGACTTATTCATAATTTTGCATTACAGAGATGTTGAGGTTTTTATTTTATTTTCAGTAGGTGATAAAATTTGTATTACTCGGTTTTTATCCTTAGGTTCTATAGTAAAACAAAAATCTTTGGCAGAGTAAAAAGATGATAATTTTCAAGATTTTGATTTTAAAACATACATATATTGAATCGTTTTGCATGAATGTGCATGAAATAGGCAGGGTTTTAAAAGAATCACACTGTAGATACCTTAATTTTAACAGTGAACTTGATCAAGGATAAAGTCCGAGTTTATCACCTACCAGAATGTATTAGTTATGTCTTATATCTTGTCACTGATTGGTCAGGTTTTTTTGATGATGCTCTATCAAAATTATGAATTTCTCGTAATACACTGGTGTATTACAGATGCAAAGGAGGATCGATTCACTGTGTTTGTGTACAGTTAAACATTTATAGACCGTGAGCCATACACTTTTTTGTTACCATCTCAACGGACAAATTCTTACTAGTACCATATTATTGAGTACTTTGTAGAGAAACAAAACATCCATGATAGCAGTGTGAACAGGGTAGCTGATTCCTGTTATTAGAGTTATCTCCCCCTTTTAAGCAAAACTCTTGTTTCATTAAACAAATCGTTTTCGCTGGAACTAGAACAGCTACAGGTCTCATATTTGGCATGTATTATACATTTAGGGTCCTCTGCCAAGTATTTATAAAATGGTGACCCCAGGGTCAAATATGGCTCAGCCCCGGGGGTAACATTTTTATACAGTTATGTAGAAAATCTTAAAAAAAATATTTTTCTCTAAAACTGTAAGAGCTAGAGGTCCCATATTATGCATGAAGCATAAGCTTATGGTCCACTAGCAAGTTTGTTAAAATGTTGACCATGGGGTCATATCTAGCTCCGCCCCAGGGGTCATATACTCACATAGAGTCATATAGAAACATCTTTAAAATCTCTTCTTTAAAAAAAGCAAGAGCCAGAGGTCTACTATTTTGCATATTGTACAAGCTTATGGTTCTCAACCACTTTTGTTCAAATCGTGACTCTGTGTCCAACTATGGCCCGGTTCTGGGATTAAAGTTTTACAAAGAGTTATATAGGAAAGTCCATAAAAATATTCTTTTTCTGATACTACAAGAGCTAGAGATCTAATACGATGCATGTAACATAATAGTATCGACCTCTACCAATTTATTTTGTTCAAATGGTGATCTTATGGTCAAATTCCGCCCGGTCCCGGGGGTCACATATTTACATAGAGTTATGTAGGAACGTCTATAAACATCTTCTCTGAAACTACAAGAGCTAGAGGTGTAATAAGCTACATGTAGCTTAAGATAGATTATTGTCCTCTAACAAATTATTTAAATGGTGTCCCTTGAATCAAGCCCGGAATCAAATTTGGCCCTGTCCCGTGGTCACACTATAACATTCAATTATATAGGAAAACATACTCAAACAGCTTCTCTGATATTTCAAAAAGCTAAATAATAGTTCGCATGTACCATAAGCGTATGATCCTCTACCTAGTTTGTTCAAATGGCGACAATGGGGTCAAATATGGCCACTACGGGGGTCACAGTTTTACGGATTTATATAAGTTGTTGTTGTTTCTTAAAACATTAGAGCACTTTGAGACAAGGCGAGTGGGTCTCATGTTGTACACTTTTCATAAAATCACTTCAAACGTTTTAAGCGAACTGAAATATATAGAGAATGTGACTTTTGATAAGGTATTCCATTATGAAGACTTAACCGTGTTTACAAATCGCATATTGAATAAATCCACGAACTAAAATCACAAAGTAGAACACTTCATTTTCGACAAATTGCAAAAAAAACAACAGAAAGATAACGAAAAGGCATTTTACGGTTTAACTGTTGATTTTTAGGTGTTTGTTATACACATTTTAAAATAACCCGCCAAATTACGACAAAATTACACTACAAAAACAGTTTATCAAAACTCTATCCAAGTGTTCATCTCATATGATAATGCATATGTGTCGCTTAAAAGTATATGTTTATTGATGGGTTTTTGTAATATCCGTAATTGAAAAAGTGTAAAATGAATTATCCATTTTTGTTTTTTTTGTTTGGTTGGTTAAAGCTTTTTATATTGTAACTATAGAGTTTTGATTCTCAAACGATGTAAGTTATGTATATACCTCGTGGTCAGTAGGTTTAGAAACAATGTACATATGTTGTAAAATGTGGCTGTTGTTGGCGGGAAAGCTACTTTAACTGCAGTAGCACCTGTATGTCGGGTATAGTTGATCAAAACTGCAATGAGCTGGGCATACATAAGGCTTGCAGGCATATTGCAACTCGACATACATGAACTTGATGCTAAATTGCTAGATAAGAGAGACCGTTGTGAACCCAGCTTCTTGGATATAACCTTTATGACGGATTAACATTTTAGTTGTATGTATTTTAATGCAGTCATCCTGCTTGAGCACATACAGCATGTTGATGCATTGGATAGCATGGGGGACGTTAAATTCAGAGGACCCTGGTTCAAGCCTCACCGGAGCCAGTGAATTTTGTCGGTGTGTTCTTGGGCAAGACACTTTTACCCTCGTCCGTCGGATGGGGACGTAAATCAGGCGATCCCGTGTATCGCTTGTTTTTTTTTCTCCCATCATGTTAAAAAAACATAGGTGTCTATTCGTCAGTAGGGTAGGTTCCTAAATGCCTATATATCCAACCCCTCCCCCCCACTACGCCCCCCCCCCCCCCCCCCCACACACACACCACACACACACTCCCTCTACCTCTTCATTGGCAATACACCTTATTTGTTCGGTAATAATCATTCCACTTGCACTTGCATGCACAAAAGTAGGGTTGATGCTTACTATCCTAGGTTAATTCCATACTCTAAATCAAGTGCGGAGAACATCACAACCTATGTTTAGATACATATCCTAAGCAGGTGATATTGTATCACTAACAAATAGTTGCCATGGTAATTAGTTAATACAGTGATCTGGGTATCACCCTAAAGATATCTCTTCGTTGACGCCGTGTGGTTCCCGGGCAAGAATATGACCACTGTATATCCAGGCATAGGGGTAAAATTCATGTTAATTTTGTCATTTTTGTTCATTATTTTCATCATGTAACCTGTATTGTTTCAGGTGCTACTTCAGTGGTGGCAGTGATCGTGGCTCCAGCGAAAAATGGAGTGTTTACTAGAGAATTTGCAGCAACTCTGCAGTTCTGCAGATAAGAAGGTTCAAGGCACATTCTGCAAATTTTTATCTAGATGTTAATGAAGAGTGAGCCGGGTCGAATGTGCATTCCTGTTGGCGCCATATAACATGTTTGTGTTGGTGCGCCGTAAAACCCCAACTCAAATCAATTCATCTTCGTCGATTCTTTTTTGAGTAACACAAAAATGGTTCGTGCAAATGCATACAGTACTATTTTTACATTGCATATGCAGAATTCTTCATCGTGATGTATATGGGTGGGGTAATTCAGGTGTAAAAATCCTTAAAATATGCATTAATTGTAATTAAAAAGTATTAAAATTGACCACTTTTAAGATTTTGCGTTGCAATGTGCAATGTTTAATTCATGTATTTATGTGTAACACATAATCCAAATGTGTAATCATAATAAGTATTGCCATGACGCATACGCCTAAAAAAGACTTTTGTTAAAAAAAAACACGTTAAACCGCACATATCCTTTATCTAGAATCCTTTGGACTATGTGTCGTCTGTGCAATATATGTATATATCAGAACATGTTAATACTATTTATGTTGCAGTTACTTTGAGGAAGGCTTATACTTTCAGTTTGGCATTTGTCTCAACTTATCAGGCTTACTGAACACATGTAATGCCATGAACATTGCTTAGTACTTAATTTCATCAATATATCATAGCAATCCCTTATTCATATTATAATATTATTTAAATCATGTAGAAAGGTTGTAAATTACTGATTCTTACAAGTTTACACATATATTGTAAAAAATATTAACTAAACTAAATGCATAAAAATGTGTCAATAGTGGGTGGGGTAAATTGACTTCTAATATGAAGCAAAATAGTGATTTTAAACTAAATTCTATGCTATAAAAGAGCTTATTTACGCTTTATGTAACTCAATGAATTGTAAACTTAAGTGCATCTTTAAAAATTACATCAATAATTATTCACACAAGCATGACATTCAAAAATGAACATCAAAAACTTATATGAAAGGGCTACAATGATGACCCCTGTCAAGAATCCTAATAAGTAATAATGTTTACTTACGCATGTACACGTACGTCATGTTTGGCATTTTTTTTTATATAAGCTACCTGTTCCAGATTGCTATCATGGAAAAATGTAATCTATATACATTGCTCTTTTCAAAAAGTGATGGTAGAATTTGTCCCTTGAGTTGGTAACAATATCGAAAATTTTGGGTCCTGGCTCAAGGCCTATTAGTTCCAATTGTTTGCATGGTATATCATACAATACGTTCAAACGCCTTAAACAGTATCCTTATTTGAAATACTACTTCATAAAATGCATGTTAGTAACGTTAAATTTAGTTTAAGGTGTCGCGTAAGGCGCGTAACGTAGCTTATATAATGAAAACAACAAAACGGCGTCATCATTTCTCTTACAAATTGCCGCCGTTTACAAAGTAAACTGACACAATTAGAGTAAAACTATCACGTGTTAGGTGTGGTATGTGATAAATAAAATCTAACATTCGTTATGGGGAATTATTTACTTTAATAAACTCGTTGGATAAAAAGATAGAATACTCGGCGGGGTGTGTGGAGATAATTTGTACAGGAAGCTGTCAATCGCTGTTGTTAGATGTACAATTTCCTTTGAGAACATGGCGTTATTCAAAGTCAAACAATATAAAATAGGGAAAACAACAGAAATTTGACGTGTAACAATTTGAGATTTCAAAATAACGTTTGGACAATTACATTATGTGGACCAGACAAGAAGTTTTGGGGCACTTTTTGTACAATTTTCGCCTGATATGGATCTATCGGTAATAGACAAATTGTTGACATCACTATGGCTGCGAATTATAAATCTCTTGTCGCATCTTTGCTTTTGTATTACTATGAAAGAGATGTCATATTGATTCTTTCATTCATGCTGATAGCATAGAAGACTTTAATAACATCTCTCGGTATTCGGATAATAAGGTATACATTGACAATAAGAAATATAAAAATATCGGACAGGGAAAGCAGCATTCAAGGACGACAGTCAACCACAAAACAAAAAACAAACTCGCAAACAGACAAACGAGAAGGCAAAAGTAATAAAAAATGCAAACGACATCACAAGCACAAAAGGGTTGACAATAGAGCTACCGCCTTGGAACGGTCAGTGGCAACAAAGGCCACTGGGGGTTTAAACCGATTCTAGGGTGCACCAAACCTCACACTTACCCTACTGTCATCCCATTAAAACAGGACATTGTAAAAAAAGAAATCCCCGCCATGATATAACCTCAAACCAACAAGGCAGCATCAGTAGGCAATATAAGTAAAACACAAAAATGCTCGTGTAAATATAATACAAAAAAACAATACCATAGAAAGCCACAATGAAGGTACTCAATGACTTGGCAGAAGCCAGAGCAACAAGAGAATAAACCATTAACAGGAAAGATCATAAACAAACATCAAACGCCACCGCCCCAATGGGCTTTAGGTAGGCGTCATCATAGGTCCACAGCCTGTCCGGTCATCGTACAATTAAAGAGGAAAGCATAGTGGCGAACTGTAAAAGGGTCCACCACCAAGCATGCAGTACGTTGCAAAATGATAGGGTCATAACCTCTTTTGATAAACTTTTTAACAAGTTTAACAAAGATAGTATGAAAGTGATCATGACCAAGAATCTTACGAAGTTTATAAATCAGATCACTATAGAAGTTAGGTTGTGATAGTCCTTGTCGCAGAAGAGTCCTTAAATTACTTTTATATTTGGAAAGAAGATCAGGGTTACGATAATAAAATTTTGCAAAGGTTTTACGAAGTTTATGGTAACGGTAACCCTGATTGAGTAGCTTTTTAGTTATACAATGATTACGAATATTGAAATCCTCAACTCGAGTACAAGCTCTTGAAAAACTGATCCTCTTTTAAAATAAAATGCAGTTTACGAACGCTTCTGCGACATTAAATATCACAACCTTACTTTTATGTAGATGTGTACAAAAATACCGGAGGTTTACTACTAGTTCACGTGACCGTTTCGAAGTGTAATCGTTTGCTTTTGAATGATTGGCCAATTACATATATCGTATTATTTTGGCAGGACAAATAGGGAATATGCTTATTTTACAAGAGCTGTCACCAGACGAACAACTTATTGTAAAGCCTGTGATATGCATTTCTTTCAGTAAACATACCCGGCCATTATAGTGCTAAACATCAAGACTGGGATCGATAGTTTTTTATTCTGCTTTCTCCCAAATAAAATCCTGTCAGGACGTATATGTTTGTGTTGACATATCTGCATGACTTTTAGATCAAGTGTGCATTTTACAGAAAAATGGAGTCCAGATGAATGCATCTTACTAATTATCATTAGAAATAATGTTTTTGTTCATTTCCATGACAAAAACAGTGTCACCCAGCCATGAATTGACGTTTATGCTATGTTACATACTGATATTTGTTTAAGCATCACTATCGAGACCTATGATCGCGGAAGGAAAACAATACCAGTCCGAACCCAATTATAGTATGTGAATTATTAGGTGTAGAAATCACACTTAATAATGATCTTAAATAACAATCTTGACATTATATAACTTAAATTAAGACACAGCTATAGCGCATGTCTGTCGAACATAGTATATCATCACTGAAATGATCACTACAATCCTTATATTTAATAATCACTGTAAATATTACAAATTTTCATAGCAAATATTGGAATTAAGGTATATTTGTTTTAAATTATATTTGTCATTTGTTAAACATTTGGTTAGTGGTAAGTATTCTATTATATATTAAAATGAATGAGAATGATGGAAAATGTTTTGAATACAGCTCTTGCTTATGTCTATAGTGTTTAGCTAAGATGAAATGCAAACCCATTGGTATCCTGACTTCCCAATAAACGCAGTTCCCCTTTAACAGTTTGTATGCCGTTTGTAAAACATATTCTGCATTTAATTACATCAACTTACGTTAATGTTATGTGCACATAAACAGTATAACATGTATCATACTTCCCATCAATATGAAAACAGTTCCTTAACGCAACCAATTCAAATGCATGGTTACCCTTTAATATCTCACTATTGAAGATTTTTGTTTCTAACAGGCGTAATATTTAACACTCTCAAACAGGTAACCTCTACCTGTACACCTGTATGTATCTTACGATAACATTTCCAATTAAAATCATCTGTACCTGTGCTTATTAATAATCATGCCAAAATATAGATATCTAAACCCATTAATTCATCATTTTAGTCAGATGGTGTTTTTCTCTCTGCCTCAGCATTTATATTCGATTCATACCATTTGGCTTCCTGAGATTTAGCATTTAAAAGGCATACGAGACAACAACTGAATTGATCGTATCTGCAACGTAATCAACTTTGCAGTTATAGCCACCTATACTCAGAACCCATAATCTTGAACAGCAAAATGAAAAGATGATATTTATGTGCAGCCTTATGCAAAAGTTTTCAAATGATCATGTGTATAATTCCATTTTAGGTAAAAGGAAAACTTATCCATATTTTACCGGAAAACACTATACTAAATGCCTATTGACTTATCAATTTGACATTACGTCTTGACTGATGCCGCATAATTATTATCATATCATCTGCAAACCAATTTTGTGTTGTTTTGTTTTCCATAAAATATATTATTCCTTAAAGATCATTATTTTGGCAAACTATTTTTTTCGGACTTCTTACTTAAAGTCCTATGTTCACCATTTCCCCCATTATACTGTTATCCTATTTGCTACACCCTTCTCCAGTGTGTAACTGGCAGTAAATTATGAATTGCACCATTTATGTAGCCAGTTAAATGCCAGTCAAGTAGAGCTAATATCTGAATTCTATTGCTAATAATGTGTCATACAAAACTTGTATAATCCCATTGAAACTATGTTGTTCAAACATTGTTCAACATAATAATTGTCTTTATTTTCATCTACAAAAGGATAACGTAACCACCGAGATTAATTTAAGACTGCAGTTCTCCTTTAAATGCAGTTTATATACTTACTCGTATATTAATTTTAGAAATGAATTTTAAATACCCAGTTTAAAATAAATTTAAGTTTTCTAAACACTATTCATCCATATTGAATTTTTTCGGAGCCGACCTCAGTTTGAAATAATTATTTGCTTATTTAATAAAACTTTTCTCATATTTGATATTAAATTCTCAACAAGGCAGCTTATGCATTTCTCTTGCTAATTTGGTACTTACAAAAAAAATTCTTGTATTATTCTCATCTTGGATATATAAATCCGAATTTTCCAATTTCACTATTTCCGTTTTCCACAGCCGCCTTAAATATGAATTGTCAATAAATGTCCATGAAATGGTCGAGCTCCTAATAATGTAAATAGATCATGAGTCACGGCAACCAAATCAAGTCCTGTGACACTATGTCACCAGGGCATTAATAAAGAACAAGTCCGTGCTCCTTACTACACACTTTAATAACCTTTAAAGCTACCCCATTGTATTGTCTGATCGTAGAGTGGTATATTAATTCTAACAGACTTTACTGTCCAACCAATCTCTACATTCTACAGATTCTAACCCAATCTCTAACAATCTCCCAAATTCTTACATATTCTGCTCTCGCTAGAAACATCATAGTATATACCTGAACCCACGTGCAATCATCTTATTCTTATTATACACATTTATTCAGTTGGCCGTAATAAAGTATCCCGCCTACGATATACCTTAGTAAGATAATATTATATCTGCTATTTGAGAAGATCATCCCAAATTGTAGAATAATGGTCATTTACTATTAACTGCGAGATACTTCTACAACTTATTATTAAACTTTTTTTATTACGTATTAAAGGGTCTGGTAGTGTTACATTTTGCCTCGTTAAGACGATAGGGCCTTCATTTTTCATTCGATCTTTACAAAACTTTACCAGATTGAAGCTCAGACAAGTTTGTAAACCAGCCAAATCCGACCAGTAACAGCGGATGTATTGCTCTTGATTTGCTAAAAATGCGATATTTTGACTCGTTAAGACGACAGGGCCTTCATTTTTCATTCCGGATGTATGGCCCTTGATTTAGTTAAAAGATAATTATGTATTTTGCCTCATTAAGACGAAAGGGTCTTCATTTGGCCGGATTTGAAACTTTGCAAGGATGATGAGTACCAAGCGTAATTGTACATGTCGTATTGGACTAGTTCTCCTGAACTCCTCGCCTAATTTCATCGAAACTTTGAAGGCATGATAAGCACGAGCCTAGTTGTGCATATCATCGTCGCGTTTCAGTTTTGGCGGAGTTATGGCCTTTAAAGTTTGTTGATACACACACGTTTTCCGCGCTAATTCTCCTGAACCACTGGCCGGATTTCAACGAAACTTGACAAGGATGATCAATATCTTTCTGCCATTTTAACTTTGTCCCAACTAATTCTGATGATCCCCTGGCCGAATTTCAACGAATCTTGGCAGGGATGATCAGTACTAAGCCTAGTTGCGCATGTCATTGCCGTGTTCCAGCTGAATGCATTTTGACAGAGGTACGACCACTTAAAGGTTTTAATACACTAACTTTGTACAGACTAGTTCTCCTGAACCTCAGGCCGGATTTCAAAGAAACTTGGCGGGAATAATCAGTACCAAGCATAGTTGCGTATGTCGTCGTCATGTTCCGGTTGAATGGTTTTTACAGAGTTATTGGCCTTATACATATACTTTATCTTTAGCCAGTAGAGCGTCCGAATGCCCTCTTGGGTTTCTTGTTTTATCATATTAGGAAAATCGAAAATGAATTAATGGTTTATTAAAGATTTTTAAAATTCTAAATTTGTGTCTATATAAATTTCCTCGTAATTAAATATTGGCCAACGAAAATGCATGCAAATAACGGTACATTAGTACGAACGGGATGATTAAATCCTGCCCAATAAAACGAGGCCCATGTCCATAGTCAGTGTTATTGAATCTCTTAGTTTTAGATAACATTGTTTTAACTTTCTACAGCTCTTTGACACTTTCATTGTTAAAATGTCTGTTTGACAGACAAATGAGTAAAGGACACATAGCAGATATAGCAAAACAAAATACGTTAACATCAAATTACAGACACCACAAAAATCAAAAAAGATGTTTCTACAGAATTCACAGCACGCAAACACAACATGAGCGTAGGTCCACACCGCACCACAAACAATTTAGATTACAAGTTGATTACTTTATACACACGCTAAGTACTGAATGACGGTACCTGTCACATATACATTGTGGCGTGTGCAGGGATAGCCATATCCTGTGCACGTTCAAGATCTCGATGAATTTCTGTGTTAATCAGTGATTCATAAAGGCCGTAAACCTTCCTCGGAAACAGTTCTACCGTGATAACCAGAATTGGTTGTGTGCAGTATCAGTAGATGCCCATAACTTTCAGGCAACTTTGAAATTTGACGGTTTATATTGTAATATTGTTTATTCAAAGCATAGAAACACACATCCATTTATTAGTAAAAACAATCTCTTTCCAGTATTTAATGAATAACAGACTGATCGTGAATTATTTTGATATTGTCTGTTAGGGCCGCTATTTTAATTCCATAAATATATTGAAATAATCGTGAATTAACGTTAGGCTACTTCAGTCTTTCGAAAGAATAACTACATTGTCAAATTGCCGTTAAGATTAGTTATTTAACACAAACTCCCTGCATCTATTAGGAGTTAAAACCTGAATTTGTATGCTCGCTATATTAAGAGACGGATAAAGGAAAACACATTATAGTTATACATAATTTAGTCTTATTAACAGCGACACCAAATCTGTCGAAATTTATGAAAAGTGGTAGATAATATGAATTTTAGATACTGCAAAACAGCGAGGAACCCTTACTTGTTTCTACCATTACATATAAGATTTTACTGTAATACGGTGCTGTGATTGATACATTATAATGTTTGTATTTAGTAACAATGTGTAGCTGTATACGACTGTGTATGTTATTATGTAAAGTAATTCCTTTTCCCACCCCCAGCAACACAAAGAAAAAGAAGATTGAAGGCAATATGAACTTTTGAGAAAATGAATAAAGCAAAGTCTTCTAGCGTGCTCGCAGTTTTGTTAACATTGACAACTCGTTTTATTTTGAATGTTTTCGTTTCAATGTTGGCATATTGCCAAACAAGATTTATAATTGAAAGTTCTGAAAAAACTCGGAAAGGAGTGATATTATTATCAATTAGATGATCAACAAAGACAATATATCAGAGAGTAACCCTGTATGTACTTATGACCATTTGAAAGCTCTTCTGAAATGGATATGGAATCGCCATTTTTAGAACTTTGACATCATACGAGTTAAACATTGGTATAAAGAAATATAAAAAGATCGGACAGGGAAAGTAGCATTCAAGGAGGACAGTCAACCACAAAACACAGAAACAAACATGGAAACAGACAAACAAGAAGGCAAAAGTAATAATAAAAGTAAACGACATCACAAGCACAAAAGGGTTGACAATAGGGCTACCGCCTTGGAACGGTCAGTGGCAAAGTAGGCCACAACATGACAGTTTACTGATTTATTTGGTATAAACATGATTGTTTACTGATTTATCTGTATAAACATGACAGTTTACTGATTTATCTGGTATAAACATGATAGTAAAAGAAGGACAGTCACAGTAACTGTACACAAATAAGCAAATTTAAATTAATATAGTGTAATAAAATATTATAAGATCAGTTAAGAATTTTGTTTTTATTTGTTTTATTATTTGTTTATGTTTTAACATGCTATATATGACAAACACCATACTGAGTATGAAATGCATTGATACACCAAACTGGTTATGTTGTTATATAGTGGGTTACAACAGAGTATGATATATACGTATGCAGTAATGCACTATACTGGGTCTGTTGTCATAGCCAATAAAAAAGACTGAGTATGGCATGTATGTCTGCAGTGATACACTATATTGGGTCTGTTGCCATATAGCCATTAACAACAGACTGAGTATGATATAGTATGTAAACCTGCATTGATACACCATACTGGTTATGTTGTCATATAACAATTAACAACATAATAGTGTATGTACTTATGCAGTGATACACCATGATACTAGGTATGTTGTCATATCACAATTAACGACATAATATGGTATATACTTATGCAGTGATACATCATGATACTAAGTATGTTGTCATATAACAATTAACAACAGAATATAATATATACTTATGCAGTGATACAGCATGATACTAGGGTTGTTGTCATAAAACAATTAGCAACAGAATATGGTACATATGTACTTATGCAGTGATACACCATGATACTAAGTATGTTGTTTTATAGCAATTAACAACAGAATATAATATATACTTATGCAGTGATACACCATGATACTAGGAGTGTTGTCATATAACAATTAACAACAGAATATGGTATGTACTTATGCAGTAATACACCATGATACTAATTATGTTGTTATATAGCAAGTACAACATACTGAATATGGTATATGTATCTGTATGGTTAAACTGTACTGGGTTGTTTGTTATGAAGCTAGTACAACATATTAATATGGTATATATGTCTGAACTGTTAAACTGAGTCGTTTGTTGTGAACGTATTACAACATATTATGGTATATATGTCTGCAGTGATACATCATAATGGTTATGTTGTTATATGGGGACTAACAACATACTGAGTATGGTATACATGTATATGTCTGCAGTCATACATCATTCTGGTTATTGTGTTATATAGTGCTTAACAACATACTGAATATGGTATATATGTCTGCAGTCATACAGCATTCTGGTTATTGTGTTATATAGTGCTTAACAACATACTGAATATGGTATAGATGTCTGCAGTCATACAGCATTCTGATTATTGTGTTTTATAGTGCTTAACAACATACTGAATATGGTATAGATGTCTGCAGTCATACAGCATTCTGATTATTGTGTTATATAGTGCTTAACAATATACTGAATATGGTATAGATGTCTGCATGGTTAAACTGTACTGAGTCGTTTGTTATAAAGCAAGTACAACTGGAGGGCTGTTATACAGCGATTAACAACATACTGAATATGGTAGCATAAGCAGATACACTATGCATGTTATGTTGTTATATAGCATAGCCAGTAACAACATATGATTATGAGTATGGTATATATGTCTACAGTGATCCTGGGTATGTTGCTTTATAGCTAATAACAACATTCTGTTATGGTGTATGTGTCTGCAGTGTTAAACCATATTGGGTATTTTGTTATAAAGTGACTAATAACATCCTGAGTATGGTACATACATATGCAGTGATGAACTGTACTGGGTACGCTGTTATATATCGAGTACAACATACTGAGTATGGTGTATATGTCTACAGTGGTAAACCATACTGGGTATTTTGTTACGAAGTGACTAATAACATCGGAGTATGGTACATACATATGCAATGATGAACTATATCGGTTATGCTGTTATATAGCGAGTACAACATACTGAGTATGGTACATACTGTACTTGGAATGTAATTAGCGTATTTATTATGTCCTGACTGTACTGAGAGTATAATTTGCATATGAATACTGTACTTGGTATGTAATTTGCATATGTATTATGTACTGGATGTATAAGTCGCATGCTTATACTGTAATGGGTGTATAATTCGCATATTTATACTGTACTGGTTGTATTATTCGCATACGTATACTGTACTAGGTATGTTATTAGCATACCTATAATGTTATGGCTGTATATGTCGCCAGCTTATAATGTACTGGGTGTATAATTCGCATACTTATACTGTCCTGGGTGTAAAAGTCGCATGCTTATACTGTACTGGGTGTATAAGTCGCATGCTTATACTGTACTGGGTGTAGATTTCGCATATGTATAATGTACTGGGTGTATTAGTCCCATGCTTATACTGTAATGGGTCTATAAGTTGCATGCTTATACTGTACTTGGTGTAACAATCGCATGCTTATACTGTACTGTGTGTATAATTCACATACTAATACTGTACTTGGTGTATAAGTCGCATACTTATACTGTACTGGTTGTACAATTTGCATACTTATTCTGTACTTGGAGTATAGGTTGCATACTAATACTGTACTGGGTGTATAAGTCGCATACTTATATTTTATTGTGTGTATAAGTCACATACAAATACTGTACGATAACTCCTTCATATATTAATCTGATCTTTGCCATACTCGTTCATACTATTATTTTCAATGAGAGAATAAAAGCCCAATGAAAATGTTTTTGATGTTGTTATTTTATTATTGTTTCCGTAGAAAGTGGTAGATAAGTTTTTCACTTGATCCCATTTGTCAAACATAACTTTAATTTGTCAGTGATATATATTACCATGGACACCAAGCAGCCGTAGAGCAATACCTGCCATCTTTTGCCTCTTGTTTTATTCACATGTTATTATCCCTTAATGTTCACCGTTTCTTTGAGTGTTATAAGCAATGCCTTTGATAAGATACTTGTGCATTACACTATTCGAGTTTTGACCTAATCGTCGTATGTTGTATAAGTAGCATATTTATACTGTACTGGGTGTATAAGTTGCATGCTTATACTGTACTGGGTGTATAATTTGCATACATATACTGTAGGGGGTGTATAAGTCGTATGTTTATACTGTACTGGGTGTATAATTCACATGCTTATACTGAACTGGGTGTATAATTCGCATACTTATACTGTACTGGGTGTATAATTCGCATACTTATACTTTACTGGGTATATAATTCGCATAATTATACTGTACTGGGTGTATAAGTCGCATGCTTATAATGTACTGGGTGTAGATTTCGCATATTTATAATGTACTGGGTGTATTAGTCGCATGTTTATACTGTACTGGGTTTATAAGTCAAATGCTTATACTGTACTGGGTGTATAATTCGTATATTTATAGTGTACTTGGTATATTATTCGCATAAGTATACTGTACTAGGTATGTTATAAGCATACTTATAATGTACTGGTGTATAATTCGCATGCTTATACTGTACTGGGTATATAATTCGCATACTTATACTGTACTAGGTGTATAATTCGCATACTTATACTGTACTGGGTGTATACTTCGCATGATTATACTGTACTGGGTGTATAAGTCGCATGCTTATACTGTACTGGGTGTATAAGTCGCAAGCTTATACTGTACTGGGTGTATATTTCGCATATTTATAATGTACTGAGTGTATTAGTCGCATGCTTATACTGTACTGGGTGTATAAGTCGCATAAGTATACTGTACTGGGTGTATAAGTTGAATGATCATCATCATCATCATCATCATCATCAGCATCAGCATCAGCAGCATCAGCATCATCATCATCATACTGCGAAGTTAAAACACCAATTCTATGTCTTATTTAATCAGAAAATGTTGTTTTACTTTTACAGAAAGCTACAATAAGTATCATGAGGACATCGGGACGTCATCCGTCTTCCAAAGGAGCCCCAAATACCGTACACACTCGCCTTGAACTAGACGTAGACAAAATCATGATGTTTTAATACCTTCAAGTGGTTCAAATTATAGAGAGAACGGTCATCAAATGTGTGCTAAATTATTGCTAAGAATGAAGCCTACGTTTATGTCACGTGTCCTATATGCTTTATTTATAATATGTGTTTGTATTGATATCTCTGTCAGAGGAAATCGAACTGATTATTGCACAAGTGTCGGCTATGTGTCCTGTGGTGATAACATATGTTGCTGTATCAAGAAAGGTGGTCGTAGTCCTGCCACAGCTATTTGCAGCGGATTTAAATCAGATCTTCAATACATACCATCCTTTCCTTCCTGTGTAAAGAAACTGATTTTCATGGACAATTATTTACCACTGGTAACAAGAGATACATTGACTAACTTAAAAATGTATTTAGGTGCCCTGAATCTGGTGCGAAATAATATCACGGATATATCCGAAGATGCTTTCACAAAGTTTGATGGATTAGGTCGTCTTGATTTAAGTGACAATATACTGAAAGGAAAAAGAAACGCAGGGTGCGTATTTCCGCTATATATTGTATGTTTAATATGCTACTGCTAATCGAATAGTACAGGGCGACATTAGGCCTGTCCTTTTAGAAAGAAGGTTTAAACAGCACTGAAAACACCAATGGTTATCCACTTTAAAGATTCATTATCGTCAGAATGCGCATTTGGCTCAAGCAGGTGAGCAAACTTAGGCTTTAAATGTTGCAATCACTTAACATTAAATACAGTACTGAACTGGCTCAATTTTTCAAAGAGGAACTTTAGCATTTATGAATTTCTTGTTACAACGTGTACTGTGATTAAAACGTCTACAACATCACAGTTGTGTCCTTTCTCTAACTAACTGCACTTTTGTTTTTTACAAAACATCTTGGGATTTCCTTGGAATATATATGGAATTAAGTGTGCAGTATATGCAATATATAGCGGAAATACGCACCCTGCGTTTCTTTTTCCTTTCAGTATATAAAGATCAATTTGACAAAATTGAGACAGGCTTTAGGAAGTACAAAACAGCTTCGCTTATTAATTCTTACAAACGTATGTATCGATAATATTGCGGATGATTTCTTTAGTAAAATGAACGGTGACAAAATAATAGCAATTAAAATTGGACATAATAAAATGACGTTTCTAAATATCAAAGCATTTCAACAATTTCCGCGTCTTATATCATTACGTACTGATCATAACGTACTCCGTGATTTATCTGAGAAAGATGGCTTAATTCGGCTAAATTCTTTTTTTTTATCTAATAATAACATAGGTCAACAACCAAGATTCTGTTTACCAGACGTACAATTTAAACGTTTCCCACATCTAACATCTATTGACTTGAGCAACAATAACATCGATGCACTAATACCGAGAGATTGGCGTTGCCTGGATAAGCTTGAAAGGCTTTATAAAACTGGAAATAAAATTAAAGTTATACGACAAAATTCGTTTTCTGACTTACCAAAGCTTTCCGCATTGTTTTTTAATCAGATGATTGGAAAATTAACAAAAATAGAACCATCCGCCTTCAATAGATCCAGTTTACAGTCGCTTTTTCTAACGTTATATGCAGTTGTGTTAAGGAATAATGCCAGTGTCGATATTCTTAAAGGCTTAACCAGTCTTAAAATATTGGACTTGACAAAGAGTAATATGTTCCTAGTGGATAATAATACATTTGTCAAATTATTTTCCCCATTAAGAAACACTGAAGAACTTATTATGGAGCATGTGTAAATAACAACATTACCCAAAGCACTATTACGTATTCTTCCAAAATTATCAAAATTATCATTGAACGGCAATTCTATAAAACATATTCAAAATTCCTTCCAATACGCACACAAGCTTAAAAGTGTTATCCTTGGCGGAAATGATATTTCCTTGATACAACAAGAGGACTGATAATCTGTTAAAAACATTGACATCTTTGGATTTGTCAAATATTCCGTTTGATTGCACTTGTAAACTACTTTGGTTCCGAACATGGTTAGACACAGTTATCAAGGAAAATAATGTAACAATTAAAGCATGGCCTGAACACTGTTATTGCAACTCGCCGCGTTCGATGTACAAACATATATTGCTAAATTATCACCCGACAGAAAAATCGTTTGCGACCCACGATGCCATGATCAATGTATATTCTACAATCGGCAGTTTCCTTTTTGTCTTCCTCTCTATTACCTTTCTTGTTTATAAAAAGAGGTGGTATGTCAGATACTGGTTTTACAAACTCAGGAGAAACAAGAACAAAGACAATGTCAAATCTTTTAGGAAATCCAGACATTTTATTTGATGGATATGTAATCTACCATGATGACGACCGTGACTTTGTTCATAATGATTTCAGGCAATTCATGGAAGAAAAACATAGTTTTAAGTTACATATATGGTATCGTGATGCCGAGAATGGTGTCAAATTAGAGGTGATGTTTGATGGTGTATATGCCAGTAAGAACGTCGTGGCTGTTATTACCAACAATTTCCTTAACGACAATTACTGTTGTTTTCAACTCAAGGTGGCTTTAGATAGAAACGTAGAGCTGAAAAGGGATGGTGTTATACTTGTTTTGTTTGATGACATAGACTTTCAAGGTTTGAGTAAATATTGGTGTGTAATGCTGACAAAGACACCAACGGCGTTATGGTCCTCGGTCGCCAACGATGTAGAGAGAGATGTTTTCGAGCAAAAGATTCCAAAACAATTTAATGGGTGACGAAATTCAATATTGCTCAACAAAAGTTTAACATTTTATTTATTTAAAATGAATTTTGGGACAATTTATATAAAAACGTTTATTTAGCAGAGTTCTGAAATACTTAAAATGGCGAAGTAACTATCAAAATCAGAATGAATGAATGAATGAATGGTGTTTTACGGCACGTCGACACACAAACAGGTCATATTGTGCGCAAAAAAAATATGAAAAATGAAGTATTAATTAAAAATTTATGTTAATATATAAAGATAAAACTATTAAAAAAATTAAGGGATGATAAGGTGTAATATAAACTATGTATGTAAATCAATAAATGCCCGGCAACGGGTATATAAACAAGTAAATATATATAAGAACACATTACAATGATTTATATAGTCTGATCTCTTTCAGGAAATCTAAAACAAGACTAAAATCTACATTATCAAATAACTCTTTCATAGTATTAACATTGTAGTACCTTTCACGCATAGGATCAAAGTCTACACATTCCAATAAGATGTGTTTGATCGTTAACGGTGCAAAGCAGGGTATACATTCCGGTAATTGCTCACCTTGTAATAAATATGAATGAGTATAACGTGTATGCCCTATCCTGCACCGGGCTAGGACAACTTCCTCTCGACGAATGGGTCTACTAGAAGAACGCCATTCTCCGAGTAACGGTTTAATTGGATGGAGTTTATTGTTAACTGACAAATCCCAAGCGGCTTGCCAAGAGTTACGAATATATGTGTTAATACAACTTTTAAAATCAGTATAAGGTAATTTGGTATTAGTTATATGTAAATCTAATGCTGCCTTAGCAGCACTATCAGCTCTATCATTACCACGTATTCCTACATGGCTTGGAAGCCAGCAGAAAATAATAACATTATCAATTATAAGAGAATTGTACTTTTCTAAAAGTTGAAGCACAACAGGGTTATCATGTTTCATATTACCCAGTGCTTGAAGAGATGAAAGGGAATCAGAAAATATTACAAAATGGTCATCATCAGATTCCTGAATATAATTTAAGGCAAGTTCAATTGCCTTAAGTTCAGCCGAAAAGATAGAGGCCTTATCAGGCAGGCGGCTCTTTATGCTGTGTTTGTAAACAACAGCTGCTGCAGCTACCTTATCTCCATCTTTAGATCCATCTGTGTAGATATGCTGAAAGTTACTGTATTTCGATTTAATTTCATTAAATTTGCTTTAAAAGACAGTAGACTTAGAAAATGTAAAACCATTTTCATCAGACCAGGTCTGAAGTTTATTTAGACATTGTTGTAATTGTCTCTCGATAGTATTCATGTTTTTTGCACGATAACATATAACAAAGTCGTCAACGTATAGCGAACAATCCACACCTAGATGATGGAAAACAAAGAATAGATGATCAGTTGCTTCTTTTGAACTGATTATGGAAGCCGCCAAACTTTTTAGAGCCCTCAATAATAACGCTTGTTTGAATCACGTTAAATTATGAATGTTTAACATAAAAAAAAAAAAAATGATATGTGTCCTTGCAAATATTGTTTTCCGTGATTGTTTTGTTGTTGTTTTTTGTTGTTGTTTTTATTTATTTATTTCGTTTTTATTGAAACCGTTGTTTATAATTATAAATGTCTTTAAGTTTCGTTCAAATGTATCTAGATGTTGTTGATCGAAGATTAGAGTGTTATCGCTAAAAGGAATGTATAATCATTATTATAGGACGCATCAACACGGATATTTATTTATCACAGTTACAATGATTTGAATACAGATATATTCGAGCAAGGATTGTACAACAATTTAATATTTGACAAAATGCAGTTAAATTAATTAAAATCATTGATTAGCTTTTGTTCGAATGAGGTTTATTTGCTTCAATGTACGATTATCAGTAGGAAATATAAATATACTAATTCCAAAAAGAAAGTGTTCACTCAAATATTCATGATCAACCTCATTAAGAATATTACATTGCTGTAAGACGTCATACATGTGTTAAAACATCCGGACTTTATGTTTGTAAAGAAGTCCAACATTTGTCATTCATGGAGATTTAAGAAAACCAGCAATTACCAAGGTGACTGTTATCTTGTGTTTTCAACTCCATGTGTTTTGTTTAACTCCATCATGCATTTTGCTGTTTTTGGACTTTTCAGTAGAAACGCCACGGACCTATAACATATCAGCTCTGTTCGCATTTTAACTCCGCGAACATGGACTATTTCTTTGTATTTTACGGACTATTTTACGAATTTTCAATTAAAACAGACGCCATTTCTTTACACCCGAAATTGGGCGCGCTACCTCGGCGAGCACTACGGGTACCTATGGAGTCTAACAACACGCGTACAGTGTTTCATACCGTAGATTATGTAAAAACTAATACCTTACTGGACGAAATAACGTCCCATTATGTGTCAACACGATGCAGTGTTGGTGACTGACAGGTCACCGTGACATAACTTGACACGTGAAATTGACATGTTGGTCAAATTGGATTTGGGATTACTGTCTGCTGCTAGAGGTCCATGATCAAGGTATTTCTTTTGTCATTAAAATGTGTTTGTTAATAAACAGTACACACCACGTTTAAATCGTACATATTTAGACATTAGCCAAATATAGTGCCTAAAAAAGTGGCGTATACTGTATAATAGAAAGTTTATATTTTTCGTGTACTCCGATCTTTCCAGTAACTGGATGTACTGTAAACTGTAGAACGTTTCGTGGAATAAAACAATTACTAGTATAAATGCTGTCAATGTCCCCCGCACCCCCGCCCTCCCAAGTACGGTTGATGTGGGGAGGATGGGAGAGGGTAGATGGAGCTTGAATACCGAAAACAAGGAGGGGGTAAGGAAACTAGAAACCCCCTCCACCCCCACCCCTCAGATGCATGAATGATGCAAATTGTTAGCGTTGTCTCTTTATCGTTATGTTATCCCCATTTTCTCGCACATTCGTGAATACATACTCGATACAACTACCATCGAAATAATGTAAACAGCCATTGACAGGTCAGATTCATATTTATGTACAGTAACATAGATCTACATACACGTATGTTTACATATATATCCATGACAGTTAGTAGAGTTTTGAGTTTTCCTTTATAAATATGTTACATTATGTATAACAAAGGATAAACTCTGTCTGTTTGATCATTGACATTGGATTGATGTTGTTTTTCAGAGAATGTGAATCGTGCCCTTGAGCAATTCTAAGTGAATTGATACTGACGACTTCAGAATGTCAAGCCGAGTTAAATGCCATTGGATCATTTTGAGGTGGGAGCCCTTTTAAAAAATGTTTACACTTGTGTAGTTCTTT
The DNA here is from genome assembly GCA_037043455.1 of Cyrtodaria siliqua. NCBI lineage: Eukaryota > Metazoa > Mollusca > Bivalvia > Adapedonta > Hiatellidae > Cyrtodaria > Cyrtodaria siliqua. The sequence goes on along the minus strand of JAWPHD010005809.1, from coordinate 24,227 downwards.
AAATGGAGCTTGTGTTATGCTTGCACGGTGCTGTTCAAAGTTACAGTAAAAAATGTTTTCGGTGATAATGCAGCGTGATTGTCATATGAGCTCGTGTAAACTACATGTACTGGATACATGCAAAAACAAGTTGTGTTAAAGGGACACTAGGCAATCTTTTTTTTTTTAAACTTCTGGAGTTTCGGTCAATTTTTTTGCATAATTTGCATTAGGGATCATTAATAGTATTTATTAGAATAGTTCAGAACTGTTGATAATAGTGCATCTATAATATAGTTAAGTATTTGATAGAATAACGAAGACAAAATGAAACACTTTTATTTAATGTTTAATGCAAGCAGGTTTAAATTTAAAATGTTACCAGGTTAACAAATGGAGATGCTAATGTTAAAGCTTGATAAATACTTCAAGATTGCCGTGTGTCCCTTTAACATCATCTAATTGGTCTATGTGATGGGTCCTGAATTTATTAAACGGACACAGAGCAAATTTCCAATCTTGTGTCTGTTTTACACATTTTCACATCAGAACAGACCACACATCTACAAAAGTGTCTTCTCAACTGCCCTATTTAATCATGTTTTATTTCTAAAACTAGCGGCATCACCAGGTTTTGAGAGAGAAAATAAATAGTTGTATATTAATGTTTTCTCCCCATGTAAAATGACCTTACTAAGTCATTAAAGTAAAATATCCTATGAACAAAACGTGTAAAATTTAACAATTTTAGATTTTTGGCCAGACTTGTTTTTTATTCCCCTTCTAGTAAAAATGGCTTATAGAACATTGCACACTCTGTCAGATTTAACTTTCCTTATAATAGATTCTTGCTGTACTGTTGGGTGAAACATACATTAAAATGGTTCTATAATCATGTCAGTTCAATCATATACTCGTATGATACACAATATAATATGTATTGACCCTTTACTTGATGTGCCATTTACTCAGTTTTGGTCAAGGGACGTTTATAGCATATCGGCTTTGAATCCAGTGAACACGGATTCAATTCTTACTGGCGCCACTGGGTTACTTCGATGTGTCCTGCTAGCCTCGTTCGTCTGATGGGAACGTAAACCGGGTGGTCCTGTGTATCGGAGTCTGTCCTCCCTCCAAGCACGTTAAAGAACCATAGGTATCTAATCGGTAGTAAGCGTAGGGCAGGGTTCCTGGATGCCTATGTATCTTTCCTCCTCTCTTTCGGGCGGTTCGAAATAACCTAAACAACGTGTTGATGAGGCGTTAAACAATATTTAAATATTAAACTGTCCCATTCCCCTAAATATGCCCTAGATCCCTCTCGCAACACCTGATTCAAATTGAATACTCTGCTCGACTTATATTAACTTTTTATTCTATGTCTTTCTTTTCTTTCAGTCTGCACGTCATGTGGAAGAAGACTCCATGTACACCACTGGCCAGAGTCAATGCTGAAGTTTATGTTCGCTCAATTATTTGCTTAATAAAGTATACATATGAACTAAAATATTGTCTTTATAATTATGTCTTCCACCACAAAGTGGTAGGTGAGACAGATTAGATTTGGCCTTTCCGTTCGTCTGTCACAAATCTTGTCTGCGCTACTTGTTGGATTTTGACGAAACTTTGTACAAACTCTTTATTACTTTCTCTGAAGCTAATTTCATAAAACTTCATACTTTAAATGCCTTTGGTGAAATGATAATCCCTGTTTATTTTGAAGTCAGTAGTTGAAAGGTCCGTTACCATGACCGGAAAATGAAAAGTATTGCCAACACAGTTTTTCCTCTTACCTAAAGCAAATTTCATGAAACTTCATTGTTAGACAGTGGAAAGAGGATGATCGTTTGATTTTTAGGTAAAAGGTCAAGTTCCCTGCAGACATCCACTATCCAAGGATAAGCTTATGTTACAACACACATGTTATAATATTAATGGTTTAATATATGAATATTTTCTTGCACAATGTTGAATCCAGTAAAACAAGTGGTTTTGTTCACCGATACTGTCGCCTGTGAACCAAACCACTTGTTGTTAAATTACAGGATTCAACAGTGTGTAAGACATATTCCGATCATCCATTTTTTTTTTAAATCATAAATTAAAAAATATATATATTAAAACAAACAAAACATGCTATTTGATGAAAACAGACGTATTCAAATTTTCAAAATAGCAATATTCGCAGAATATAGTAGATTTCAACTGCTGAAAACAAACATGTATTTTTTTTCCAGGAAATAATACTTCTATGAATATAGTATATATGTTCAGGGAAATGTTTAATATGTCTGTTTTCAAATACTACAAATCGTAACGCACCGCACATGTATATTCAGTATTTACTTTCAATATAGTAGTGAGTATGACTGCGTTCTGGGACCATATTAAATATAAAAGAATAATATATATAAATAAATATATATATAACTATATATGCCCTATAAATATAAACGACCCGCACTTTTTGGATTCACGCGTACAGTGTTTCACAACACCACAAATCTGGCAAGTACTCCATTGACACAATGTCATGTCCACGTTTATGTTATGAAATCTTCGAGTCTACACATAATCATGTTTGTTACCGACAGTAGCATGTATGTTACTCGTCAGTCATTTATTTACTTGGTTAAAGGGACATATACCAATCTTGCTTTCTTTAAAACTCGAGTCGCCCCCTCAGTTTTAAACGAACAGTTAAAAGAAAATACTTCTTTCTGCCTGTTAAACTTATATTAGTTTATCGCTTTTTCTGGTTTCGAAAATTAACTCTGCAACGTATGTTGCCGCCATCATGATTTCATTTTCCGATATACCGTTGCAACATTGTTTGTTAAAATAAATTGGCCACTCTGACATAAACCCAAAGCATGTATAGATAAAAAAATTAGTGTAAAATACATGAACACATACATTTTAAATATATGTGTTTACATAACGAAATTATATAATTGTTTCTGTAGCCTGTCGTCTTTCCTTAATGAATATGAATGTTGCCGTCTTTGGGTCGGACGGTCCTGTTACTTAATTAGTACTTGTCTCCGTTTATTGAAATTCTACATATATACAGAGGAGAGATGTATCTATATGATTTTGTTATTATGCTCGCTTCTAAAAGACGAAATAAATCGATTTGAATAAAAGGCGCATTCTCAGCAATACACAACGTATTGTGTGTACGGGTTGGAGGGGGGAAACCCACGGGGTTGGAGGGATACTACCGTAATGTTGCTCTCATAAATACTGTTAACATACTACATCAATAATATAACAACTACTGAACAATGCTGAAATCGATTTATCTTTATAAATGAATTCATAATTCCACAATTTTATTCCGTGCGAAGATCGATTTGGAACGTCGATTCGGCGTATTTAAACGATTACGGTGTACTTTGTTAATTTTCGGGGGAAAAAAGTACTTGCCTCCGATTTTTTTTATATTTTACATATCTACAGAGGAAAGATATATTTACGCGTACATGCTTTTGTTTTTTTCTCTCGCTTCTAAAATGATGAAATAAATCGAATTTGATTAAAACTGTGCATTAGCAGCCTAATCAATACGGTATGGAGGGTGGTGGGGGTGGAATGAGGGGCGGGGCTGCAGGGATACTACCGTAATGGTGTCCTTGAGAAAAACGGTGAACATTCTACTCACGCTTCTAAAATGACGAAATAAATCGATTTAAATAAAAGGCGCATTCTCAGCAATACACAACGTACTGTGTGTACGTTGGTGGGGAAGCCGACGGGGTTGGAGGGATACAGTCATACTACCGAGTAATGTTGCTCTCATAAATACTGTGAACATACTACATCAATAATATTACAACTACTGAACAATGCTGAAATCGATTTATCTTTATAAATGAATTCATAATTCCACAATTTTATTCCGTGCGAACATCGATTTGGAACGTCGAATCGGCGTATTTAAGCGATTACGGTGTATTTCGTTAATTTTCGGAGGGGGGTTGGGGGGGGGGGGGGGGGGGGGAAGAACTTGCCTCCGTTTTTTTTTATATTTTACATATCTACAGAGGAAAAATGTATTTACGCGTACATGCTTTTTTCTTTTCTAAAATGATGAAATAAATCGAATTTGATTAAAACTGCGCATTCGCAGCTATATACAACTTAATCAATACGGTATAGAGGGTGGTGGGGGTGGCATGAGGGGCGGGGTTGCAGGGATACTACCGTAATGGTGTCCTTGAAAAAAACTGCGAACATTCTACTCTAATAATTTATTAAATACAGAACAATGTTGAAATCAATATATCTCTTAAAAAGGATTTCACAATTTCATGGTTTTATATCCCGCGTGTACATTAACTTCGAAAGGCGATTGTTCATATTTTAGCGAACACGGTGTACTTTGTTAATTTTGGGGGAAAAAATGTACTTTTTCCTGATTGACTTTAAATTTTGGTTTTTAATAGTAGACATGTCAATGAACACTTTCATGAAAAAAAATTCATTCTCGTTGTTAAAACTTCATTTTTTTGCAATTTTTTCGGATTCAGAAAATTAGCACTGCAATATATATTTTCACCATCCTCATTTCCTTTCCCGACGTACCGTTGCAATTTGGTTTGTTAAAACCTTTTCCGAGCACTCCGGCATAAACCAAAAGCATGTATAGATCAGAAATTTAATCTGGAATGCATGGATACATACATTTGAAATATAGGTATTGAAGTAATGGAATTATTTAATTTTTTGTGTACCCAGTCGCGTCTGTAAATGTATATGCGTTATGCCGTCTTTGAGTCCGTGGGTCATGTTAGTTAATTTTGGGAAAAAAAAAGTACTTGTCTCCGATTTCATTAAAATTTTGCATATGGACAGAGGAAAGATTTATCTATGCGTACATGCATTTGTTTTTATTCTCGCTTCTAAAATGACGAAATAAATCGATTTTGATTTAAAAGCGCATTTTTGGCAATTTAAACCTTAAAACAACCTAAATTCATCCCTTGGAAAAATACCTTTCACTATTAATGGGAGTTACACGAAGTGTACACCAATTATGTTCGACCAATGTAGTTTGTGAATATTATTACTTTAACAACGATCTGTGATTGTGTTTTGTCATAATCCCAGTTTATAGATAAGAGGTGTATAAATCTGACCAGTGAAAATTTTCCCAACAATGTCATTTTGTTATCGATTTTATCACGTGACCTTGTTTGATAAATATTCCTACGCCATAGGGCTGGCGTTCCTACTGTTTAGGCACTCACACTCTGTTAGCGAAGAAACGTTTTATACAAATGTATCACTAAGCTGCATTTCCTGTTAGTTTGTTGTACTTATATTTATTAAATCATACATTTCGTATATTTTAAAATTTCGTTTACTAAATGTGTCTTTACGACTTTTTGAATATTTACAAAGATATATGTGCACACTTTCTTTTATGAAGCAGTATAAGTTTGAAAGGAGGCATTCACAAATATAACGCACGTCAGTCAAACATAGTGTATCATCAAATAATAGTTAAGATTTATATATGTATATTTACTGTATTGTATACATGAAAACGAAAACGTTTGATAATTCGTTCATATATTGTTTCTAACTGCATACTTCATTTATTACTAAATGCAAGCTATATTGTTTGTATATATGTATTGTGTTTTACGTCATTTTCAACACATGTAAGGTTATATATGAAGGTCGAGTTTTTGTGGTGGAGGCAGACCACCACTTTTCCAGTACTACTCCGTAACAATCGACACTTCCTCACTTACAAGTCGAGCTCCCAGTGGGATTCGAACCCGCAGCGGTGAGAGGCGAAGGTTTACAACGCAACGTCGTTAACCATTCAGCCACGGAGACGCTTAGACGCTTAACTTTAACTGAATGCATCATAGATGAAGTTGTTTCAATTCGAGGAACATCCAAAAATTCGGTATATAAGCTAGCTATTGCTGCGTAAAACCAAGCCTTCGTACAGGTAACAACGATAAATACACGGCTTCCGCTTATATTTCATAAAAAAAGTTGCCTAGAACGGATTTGAACCAGGGACCTAGCGCTTTAATTTGTTATTGAACACATGTAGGCATAACCACTACGTTTCGGTTTAACACTAAATAGGTATTACCAAATATCTAGCACGAACACGAACACAAACCGCTAAATAAAATAATTTGTTTTGAGACGGAATCCTAGTTTCAGTCTGAGAGTGAGAAAGTATATTACTTCAGCACGCAAGGTTAATTTACATGTCGACATGATGTACTATCTTGAGGTGCGTTTAATTATGTTAAGATATTTTGCATCATAATCAATTGTACTTAATACACCATGTTCTCAAGAGGTTTCCATCGTTCAGTGTTAAGAACGCCTGCCTGTAAATTAGAAGGTCGTTGTTCTAGCCCAGAGAGTGGCAACCTTATAACGCTACCTGTGTATAAGTAAGATCTGCACAACTCGATGTCTATGAAGTAGATGATGCTTTGCGTTAAATCTGATCGCTTAAATATCCGATTTCGCCATGAGCTAGTCAACATAAAATTGCAGATAAAGACACACCTTCAAAGCGGCATGCAATTTAAGGATAGAGTTTGTAGCTTTAAACAGATAAATAAAATATTACAAATGCCAGCCATATGAATTCATAATCAATTCTGTTCGTCTTAAATTATATAGGTAAGGGTGTCTCAAATGTGGTTAGTCTGGTAAGTGGTAAGCATTGATATATCATATGTTGAAATCAATGCGAATAATTAACGATAGTATGAATACTAAGATGCTTATATATGTTTGTATAAATGTATAATTATAAAGTTTAATATTAAAATTGCTTTTCTCTCGAAAGCTCTCCTTTTGATAATTTGAATACTTGCTTTGCTGCTTTCTATGCATTTTTGTATTATTCATATATACATGATCATCTTTGTGTTATTATTGTATTGCCTTTTTAAAGGATATTTTATAATTTAATATTTTATTTCACAAGAAAACATTTGTAAGTCAAATCATACAATAAATAATGCATAACGATGTTATCAAGATGCATATACTTTATCAAAGTGTATTTTATTCATGATATGTTCATAGACTTAACCAACAACGGTTTCCAGTGAAACAGTTTAGTTATGTAGAGAGTAGATGAAGAAAATAGTTTATAGAAGAAAGGAAGAGAAGTAAGACAGACAAATAATACCGATAAAAGAAGTGAAGAGGTACGATGAAAGAAGTAGAGTTACGGATTGTCTAATAATTATACTTGATCGATCAGTTAATAAAGTTTCGCCATTATGTGTCATGGGTCTTTAATATATCGTTCGCAAGGGCTATACATTTTTCAATTTCGATTCGTCTGTATAGATAAGTCTTGAAACAAATAAATTTAGGAATGGTGTTTGTGCATTTATTTTTAAAAATAAAATACTTTCCACTAATAATCAAGAAGTTTTTCATAGTGTTATTGATAGAAAAATCTGTTATGCCAAAATATATAGTGTCAAAGTTCAAATCTATGGATAAGTTTAAGCCGGAAATGTATGTTTTTAACTCCGACCAAAACGTTTGAGCAATATTACATTCCCAGAACTAATGATTTACAGATTCAATATGCATACTGCAAAAGTCGCAGAGATTGGACTGAACAATATTGCATTTGAATAAAAATTTATTTGTCGGTACTATGCTCATTAAATATTTATATTGAAATTCTCGGAGTTTCGTATCTATAGTTGCTTTTAATGGCAGCATATATATCTTTTTCCAGGTTAATGTAGTATTTGTAAAAGCTTCCCATTTTTTCTCTGATTTAATTTCTATTTTTCTGTCAGTATTCATTTGATATTCATATAATAATTTATTGGCCCGTTTAGCCTTTAACAATTTGTTTAGGAGTGTCTCATTTCTTTTTATATTTATATTTTCTAGCTTTAATTTTGATTTCCAATCTTTTGGTATACTTGATAGTATAGACATATAAAATAAGAAATCGTGTTTAGGGATCTCATATATATCAGTTATATCTTTAAAAGTGTAAAACTCTTTTTTTCTATAATCATATAATTGTTCTATAAATTGTATTCCTCTATCAAACCAGGACTTTTTAAAAATTGTTTTATTTCCGACTTTTATGTTTGAGTTATTCCAAATGATTTCTTTACCTATTGCGTTTGTTTGATTTTGACAGTAGTGAATGTGTTGCCATGCAATTACAACGTCTTGTAAAAAACCGCTATTTGGAATTAACACTTTCGTATCTGATTTATTTAAGTTACATTCAAATAACTATCTGATTTATTTAAGTTACATTCAAATAACAATTTACTACCATAATTTGAAATTTTATCGGCATAAAAAATCTTCCATATGCCGTTATTTTCAGAGTCAAATATTCGTTTTATCCAGCCAGCTTTAAGAGATATAATTTTTTTTATTTAAATCGATCATTTCAGTCCTCCATCTTCATACCCTCGAGTAATTACTTCTCTTTTAATTTTATCAGGTTTGTTATCCCATACAAAATTGAACATGGTGTCGTTTAGACTTTTTATATATTCATTTTGAGGGTTCGGAAGTACTGTCAACTTGGGCAAGGCAAAGGATTTTAGCACAGTAATTTTCCCTAGGAGGGTCAGCTTTCTGTGCTGCCATTGTTTCAAACAATTACAAAAAGCATTTATTTTAGGTATTAAATTTGATTGGAAGTTTTTTGATTTGTCAGTATGAAACACCTATCCTAATGATTTTACATTATCAGAGCACCAGTGAAATTTGTGTTCGCATAGTAGATTGTATCATTATGTTTTTGACGGCCTGCTCTTAGTACAGTACATTTGGATGTATTTAACTTGAGACCAGAAATAAAGCTAAAATTATCTAGTACATCAATTAAAGTTGTAAAATATTTTTTTGATCCGTCTGTGCTATATGTGGCATTGTCTGTAAATAATGATTGTTTGAACTCATGTCCTTTGATGTTAACACCTTTTATGTTTGTATTAGTATATATTTCATATGATAAAAGTTCTATTCATATAATGAACAGATAAGGGGACAATGGACATCCCTGGCGTACTCCTCTAGCAATGGTAAAGAAATCTGACATGTGTCCATTATTAATAATACAACTTTTTGAATCCGATTAAAATAGTTTTACCCAATTTATAAGTGATTCTCCAAAGTTGAAGTGTTTAAGACAGTTTATTATAAAACCATGATCTAAACCTTTTCAAAATCAGAAAAGAATAAAAGGGATGAAATATCAAAGTCGTCTATGTATTGTAACATTTCAAATAGTAGTCTAATATTTTCACCAATGTATCAACTATATTATGAATATCTATCATCGCATTTATTTTGTTCCGGCAGAATTTGTGCGTATCTTGTCACTAATAATCGAAGAATTTGTAAAGTTTACCATGCTATCAGAAATTAGAAAATAGTCTACCCTACAAAATATAGGTGGCTTATTACTAGAATGCCATGAATATTGCATTTTTTCTGGTTATCCTCCATATATCAACTATATTATGAATATCTAACATCGCATTTATTTTGTTCCGGTATAATTTGTGAGTATCTTGTCTACCGTTCTTCTTATCGGTGTCAATATTTATATTTATTATTGGAAACGCCCGAATATACCAAAATGTATAGAATTAATGAAAAATGAAAATGTTAAAACAATCAGAAATATTTCGAATATACACACAAAGCATTCTTGAAGAGAAATAGTATGTTCTATTTGAATTAGGAATAAGTTGGGACACTTACACCCCATAAGAAGTTGCTCGGGGAACATCACCATCCAAGTTGGGATAATTAACAATGTCAAAATTAAAATCATCTCTCTTGTCATAGATTTTTCTAATTATTTCACCATTTTCAATCGAGAGATCTAAATCAGAAAAGAAGCGTTATTATCGGATATATTAGCGTTGTTAAGCTGAAGATCTTCAGGATAAATATTATTAACCATAGTTGGAAATCAAGGGTTGTCAATGTTCCCACTTGTCATCCAAATACCGAGAGGTGTCATTAAAGGCTTCAATAACATCTGCCTGGGTATCTGGTGAAAGACTCAACATGAAATCCCTTTTATAGCAAAATAAAAACAAATCTGCGACAAGTGGTGCACAGTTCGTACCCATAGGGATACCAACAATTTGTCTATAAACGGTGGTTCTATACCTGACGAAAATATTATCTAATAGGAAGATGAGTGCTTCACAAACTTCATAGCAATTGAATGTTGTTTAACGGCTCATCAACACAGTATAGGTTATTTAGAGCCGCCCCAGAGAGAGGAGAAGGATACATAGGAGTCCGGGAACCTGCCCTCTTATTATCGAATAGATTCCTATGGTTCTTTAACGTGCTCGGAGGATAGACCGATACACGGGACCGCCCGGTTTACGTCCCCATCCGACGGACGAGGCTAAGGGAACGTGTCTTGCCCAAGAACACACCGACGGAACTCAGTGGCACCACGGAGGATTGAACCCGGGGCCTCCGGTTACAAATCCGCCGCGCTACCGACTGCGCCACGCCAGCCCTCTAAAACTTCATAGCAAGTCCACATAGTATAATTGTCTAAACTGCTTTTAGTAAAAAGCGCTTTAATATTATTAATGTAGTATTTTATTCAGCGAATGTTTTTTGAATAAGAGAAATTAGCTTGTCTTTAATAAGGTGATGTGGTAAGGTTGTATTTAGTGTAGGGAAGTCATAAGTGCTTATTGATGAAACTTGATTGAACATTGTATCAAGAACGTCTCCTGAACTTTTTATAGACCAAAATCAATTAATCCCAGAGTTTTCATAAGTTTTATCACAATATAGTTTAACGTGATCTTTAACGGCATTAAGACAAGCAGTTAAAAGTTTGGGGATGTTGTGGTGCAGGCACTATATTTCGAAATAAAGCGAGCCTTATACGGATTTTTATGTAATTTAGGAATGCAGTACATAGTAGACAGTTTATTTTGCTTATCGTTTACACCAGCCTTGAAAGTAGTGCAACGAGTGATATGTGCGGAAACAACATCATCCTCAGTAGAATTAAATGGAGTATACGAATTGGTGCTGCCAAAACATTGACGTAATGTAGGCGTCAAACAATAATTACAGTATTAGCTGCTTTATCTGCAGGAACTAAAACAAATGTATTATGAAATTCCTGAATTCCGGATTTTAAATTACGAAAGGAAAACCGAGGAAGTAAATAGGGGTTAGCATTATAAAAGTTAATAGGTGTATCTATAATATTAAGAATATTAAGTAGAAAGCGAGTTTGGGTCCGCATGTTCTCTACGATACCATTTTATACTAAAATCTTCAATGGAGTGGACGACAGGCCTTACAATCATTGTGTCATTGAGTACTAGCTTTGTGGCTTTCTAGGATTTTGTTTTTTATATTCATATATACATGATCATACATATCAGAAGATTAAAGGTGACAAACGATAAATACCATGGCATGAACGACAAATACTTAGGATGGGTAATTATACTTTTGTTTAACTTTTTTATCACTTGCATTGTAATGTTTTTATATCATTCTAGAGACTAAGGCCACGTTGCAGAATCATTTTATTTGACATCGAATTGTTTTTGTTTCAAATGCGGCGTGTTTTCATGATGACGTCTGCCTAAATCATTAGTGTGGTAGCATTGATCTTTGTCTTAAATCTTGTCTTGTCGTATCCATAACGGGTTGTTCTCGTGTTACTTTGGCTTCTTCTAAGTCACGGAATACTTGATTTGGGGCTTTCTAGCTTTTGATTTTTTATATTCATATATACATGATCGTTAATGTGTTATACTTATATTGCCAATTATGCTACCTTGTTTGTTAGAGAATATAGCGGGGATAGCTTTAGTTACACCGTCCCGTTTTATTGGGATGAAAATAGGGTAAGACTGAGGGTATCTTAGAACCTGGTTTAAACGCCCAGCGGCTCTTTTGCCACTGACTATACCAGTGCGGTAGCCCTATTGTCAATTATTTTGCTTTTGTGATGTCGTGTCTTGCCTTTTAGTCATCTTTAAAAGTGTTACTTGTTTCTAACGTGCTTTTGGTTGACTGATCCTTGAATGCTACATTTCGTGTTCGACCTTTATATTTACTTTTATCAATGAGATATAAATCATTTAAAAAAAGTAATATGGACACCATGCGACCTTATACCAGTTTCTATTCACATTTGGCTGGTTATTGAACTTGTTAAAGTTTTCATCTATATAAACATTCTAAGTCTGGTAAAGATCAGATGGGAAAAAATGTGTAAGAATTGGCCAAAACAACACAGAAATATGCATAACAATGTGTAATATGTAAAATAAAAATATTTCAGTTTCGAGTGGTGGGGGAGGTGGGGTTGGGGGAGAGGCGGGGGAGGGGGCAACAATATGTGTAAGAAGCTATGCAAGAATTGACCAAAACAACACAGAAATTGTAAAAAATAAAATTATTCCACTTTCGAGTGGCCCAGGGGTGGGTTGGAGGAGGGTGGCGGGGGTGGGGAAGGGGGCAACATATATATGTGTAAGAAGCTGTGTGTGAGATTTGACTAAAACAACACAGAAATATGTAAACAAAAAATAGAGTTTCAAGTGAAAGGGGGTGTGGGGGTGAGAGGCGGTGGGTGGGGGTGGGAGGTAGCAACATATATGTGTAAGAATTGACTAAAACAGCACAGAAATATGTAAAAAAAAAATATGTGGAGGGTGGGGGTGTGGAGGGAAAGGGGGCGGGGAGGAGGAAGGAGCCCATGCTCCAGTATGGGTGAAGTATGAATAAGAAAGAAATCCCAAACCAAAATTATAGATATATACATGCTTGCATGTAAACCTAGATCTGCCTTTATTGCACATTTTATGGACCATCACAATTTGGGTTCCGTGGGAGTCCAGAATTTGCAGAAGACCAAATTACTTACCCAGCCCTTTACAACATACTATAAGGAAACCAATTCCCAAATTTAGTTCAGCTAGGACAAAAAATGTAAGAGATATAGACCTGTAAACACAGCTTACACGCAAAATATGATGTAAAACAGACACATTTTAAGGGGTATCATAATTTGGGTTCCATGGGAGCCCACGTGTTACAGGAACCAGAATTGCTTAAGCAGCCCTTAAGATAATGCTATAAGAAAGGTAATAGCCAAATTTGGTTGTGCTAGGGTAAAAAATGTAAGAGATATAGTCTTGTAAACACAGCTTACACGCAAAATTTGATATGAAATGGGACACATTTTATGGGCTATCATAATTTGGGTTCCATGGGAGCCCATGGATTATAGGAACCAAAATTGCTAATGCAGCCCTTAAGATAATGCTATAAGGAAGCCCATGGCCAAATTTGGTTGTGCAAGGATAAGAAATGTAAGAGATATAGACTTGTAAACACAGATTACACGCAAGCTTTGATGTGGGACGCCGACGCCGACGCCGGGGTGATAACATAAGCTCTCTTATTCTTCGAATAGTCGAGCTAAAAGGCAACTGACAGGCAGTACGACTTTCTGTACCTTAATCGTGCGAGGAAGTTAGTAAAACGCAACTTCAACGGTGAAATTTAATCTAATCATATTATATATAATAGGACTCTTTAATGATCTTGGCTAGGAAGTTACTACTGGCAGTGTTAATATTATAAATGTTGGTATTGTGCTGTCTGAGTAGGTAAAACTGGTTAATTATCTTCACAAGGGTAAACACCAGGAAAATGTTTTAAAAAGTGATCTTAAAATGGATAATAATAAAATTACCAATTTTGGCAATCCAAACAAAGCAGATGATGCAGCAACAAAGCAATTTACTGTAAGAAAAATAGCAAAGATCATACGTGATTTTAATATTGATAAAATTCGAGATATGATGAAAAATTTAACAACAGGTGTTGATGATAAACTAAGCCAAATACAAACAAAGTTACAAGTAAACCGTGAAAAAATGATTGAAATTCAAAACGGTTTAAAAGATGAAATAAAACTTTTGGGTGATGCACTAAAAGAGTTAAAAAAGAAAGAAGATGGATTGGAAAATGACGATGAAAACTTTAAAATGTTAAGTGAGCAAATAAGATCTGGTGTTCAAAACATTAATACGCGCATTGAAGAAATCAATTAACAAATGGTTGATAACAATGAATTAGAAACTGTTATTGCTGATGCTTCAAAACAAATGAGAACTGCTTTTGCTATCGAAATAACTCAAATTAAAATTTTAAATGAGCAGATAAACACTAACGTTGCCGATATCAGCAAAGAGTTTGAAGACATCAAAAAGAAAATGGTTGGCAGCAAGACGCTGGAGACTGCTTTGAACAACTGGTTGACACTAATAAACTAAAAACTGCTTTTGATGATGTTTCAAAGAAATTGAAAGCTGCCCAGGATGAAAGAAACAAAGCTTTTGATGGCGAAATAGCTTCTCTTAAAGAACATCATCAAAAGTCTGATAGTCGGCACACAGCACTTCTTGGTATAATTGATATGTTGAAAGTAAAAGTAGAAGATTTTAGCCAGATTTTAATTCTTGAAGATACAATAGACGGAATAAGCATTATAAAAGTTGCCGTTGGTTGCCATCATATCTGATACAAAAGCCACTTCAAAGAACCATTCATATTGGTTTTCTCGAAGCAGTTACTCTTGTATATAGTTCATTTGTAAAAAGTGGAGAATATGCTACAGAATATCCCGGTGGTGGTGAACGTTCCCTCGGCGTGACAATAGTAAAGCAGACCTTACCTATACAGTTACAAATACAGATATTGGTATAGAATATTTTAGTTTATTTAATATAGGTCATGGACAGTTATATGGTCAACCAAAAATAAAAAATGGTAAACGAAACATCTTTCAAAATCTCATTATTGGACAATCTCTCTAGGAATAAAACATAACACTTAAGTTTTCAATTGTGAAAAATGAAAAACGAGCCCAGTATAGGAGACTTTGAAGTAGAATACCGCTTAAGCCGGTGCTAGGAGGCAAGGAGGTGTTGCTTCTTTCATTACTTCTCATGGAAAGACTCAATAAAACCGAGTCTGCTGCTTTATTCTCTTAATTGTGTTTGTTGCTCCCAAAGGATCATCTTTATCAGTATTTATTAAACTGTATTACAAAGGTGATTAATCTATCCTATGTTAAATGGAACAAAACATTACATTATCATCAGAAAAAGCGTCAATAATTAATAGCTCAAATACACCGAGTAATTTTACAACTGTGTTTGACAGACCATTAATATTAGACGAAAACAGACAGTATGACACTGGACTTGATAAGATGAATTCTATGACTACTCATGGTATAATATTAGTGAGGATATTAATAGCAACATGATAAGGTATCACAATGGAACAGATTGGAAAACTATTAGTTTTACAAATGGAAATTACAGTTATGCTGATATCGATAATTACATAAAAGAAACATTGGCTGTAAACGGTGATTTAACTGATGACTCACCTGACCCCATAAAAACTGAGTTTGATTTATCACGTTTCAACTGTTTAGTTACCATTCACAATAATTTCAAGCTTGATTTAAGAGAATCAAACTTTCACACCTTAATCGGGTTTGACAAAGAGTTATTAGAGAAACTAAATTTGGAACTGTAACACCAAACATAACAAATTATATTGATACTTTATATATTCGCTGTGATTTGATAAATCATTCTTTTGTTGATGGATCTAACGGGGATGTTATCTATGAAATAAGTACAGCTGATCTTACGAGGTCGTATCCTTTAAAGGATGAACCGATAAGTGTTGGGTGCTGCGAAGTAAACAAAACAACCATTAACAGTATTAATATGTACATTACCGATTTCTTTGGCAAAACTATTAATCTCAACGGGGTTCATACATCATTTCGACTTGTTTTAAAAGAATTAATGTAATATATGTTATATGACACGTTTAAAAATGTTTATGACACTAGTACAGGGACATATACTCAAGTTGACCGATTAACTGGAGCTGGTATATTTGATATATTTTCAAAGCTTGGCTCGAAGATATTTAGTGAGTCTGTGAAAACAGAAAACAGCAGGTAAGAAGGCATTAAAAACTGCTGGTAAGCAAATTATAGAGAGTGGTTCTAAAACACTTGGGGATGAAGTAGGTAAAATGACTGCTGATAAGTTAGTTTCAGTTATAAAACCTAAACCTAAAGGTGAACTAATTTTAAAATAACTTACAAAAGCTGCCGCAAAAGATGTAGCTACAGTTGTAGCTGATAATATAATCGAAGAAGATGTAAATACAAAAATTAATAAATTACTTTCCGGAAGGGGAATTGATCAAAAGTACAAATGTTCATACAATAATTAAATGATTAATTAATAAAAATAATAATCTAATTAATAGTATATATAGATGGTTCGAAATGAAAAATATAATAGCCATATACGAATATGTACCTATTCAATTACATACTCCTGTAGTATTGACTGGATATGCTACTAGACAAATGAAAAGCGGTTATCAATTTACAATAAATGATAGAAATTCTCACTTTGATTGGTATAACGCTTATATTGAAATCAGTTTTCAAACTAACCAGTAGGCCTTATTGCCTACTGACCGTTCCAAGTCGGTAACCCTGTCTTCACCACCCTTTCTGTTGTTTTTTGTCTCCTTCATTGTATTATCAAGTCCTTGTTTGCAGTACAGTGTGGACCTACGATGCCATTGCCTTCGGACGCTTTGGTTTCGATAGGACACTATATCCGATTTTTTCAAGTAAACAAGCTTGCTGTTGGAGCTGCTTTCGCAGACGCTGACAGAATTGCTTTAATTAACGGCTTCATTAATCAATCAAATTCAAGTAAAGCAAAATGGAAAAATAGTTTACGACGGGAATAATCTTCACAGATTTGTTAACGTTAAAAGCTTGCCTGAAATTTCTGACGATTATGCAAAATCAACCGGAACAAACCGGAACAAACGAATACTTTCATTTGGATAATACAGCTGCAGCAGAACCCCGAAATGATCAAGCTGGTTATAATTTTGGGTTTACTGCTCGTCATACATTAATCGTAAATAATAATAAAGTTAAATCCATAATTCCACTAAACAAATATTCATTCTTTGAAGGTTTACAAACAAACATGCTTCCTCCTGGACAGATTCAAATTAGCTTGCAATTGACAGTGGTGATGATGGTCGAGTAGTTATTAATAAATCAGTTTTGTGAATACCTAGAACGATATTTAACTCAGATGGTTTAAGTTATATAATGGAAAATCACATGACAGCAACAAGATGGACTTATTGTGATAAACCTTATGAAAACTCTGGGATTAATTTATTTTGGTCTATAAAAAATTTAGGAGACGTTCTTGATAAAATTTTCAATAAAGGTCAGGTTTCATCATTAAGCACTTATGATTTCTCTACACTATATACAACCTTACCACATCAACTTATTAAAGACAAGCTAATTTCTCTTATTCAAAAAACATTCGCTAGAGAAAATACTACATTTTTGGCATGTAATAATATAAAAGCGTTTTTTACTAACGGTAGTTTAGACAATTATACTATGTGGACTTGCTATGAAGTTTGTGAAGCACTAATCTTCCTATTAGATAATATTTTCGTCAGGTATGGAACCACCGTTTATAGACAAATTGTTGGTATCCCTATGGGTACGAACTGTGCACACTTTGTCGCAGATTTGTTCTTATTTTGCTATGAAAGGGATGTCATGATGAGTATTTCACCAGATACCCAGGCAGATGTTATTGATGGCTTTAATGACACCTCTCGGTATCTGGATGACAAGTGGGAACATTGACAACCCTTTCTTTCCAACTATGGTTAATTATAATTATCCTAAAGAACTTCAGCTAATAAAGCTAATATATCTGATAATAACGCTTCTTTTCTTGATTAGATCTCTCGATTGAAAATGGTAAAATAATCAGCAAAATCTATGACAAGAGAGATGATTTTAAATTTAACATTGTTAATTATCCCCACTTGTTTGGGGATGTTCTCCGAGCAACTTCTTATGGGGTGTACAGACCCAGTTGCGTTCAAGTACCCCAAATAAATGCAGAACGAACGCTGAACGAACGGAAAATGAACGCAGAATGAACGCAGAACGAACGCAGAATGAACGTTGCACCATCTATATTTTAAAAATGCATTTCGTTCGTTGCGTTCGTTTCCTTTCGTTTTCAGCGTTCAGCGTTTTAAAAAACGAACGCTAAACGCTGAAAACGAACGGAACGAACGAAACGAATGCAACGAAACGAACGAAACGAACTCAAATGCATTTCGCTATTTCGGATAACTTTCAATATTATCCTTTTGAGTACATAATTGAAGTCTCGATTTAAACGAAGTGCGTTTTGCAGTATTTAAATATAAAGAAATACACTGCGTAAATGGTGTAAGCACGATTGAACACTTTCATTTTTACCGATTTCAAATAGGAAATGTATTTATTGTGTAGCACAAACTTTATATTATTTCATTATAAAACTGAAATAATGTTGGTAAAATCAGATTTTTGATGAAAATAACATAAACCTGGAAGAAAACAGAATAATCATCAATGTGCACCACCAAATAATGTCAACCAAAGAGGACACATTCTTCAATATGATCACAAACATTAGTCGCCGACTCGTGGTAAGAATCGCATGACTGGATATCATGCGTAGTGTAATCGTCAGAAATGTTGCGATTAGTAAACGCTGAGCGAACGAACGCAAATGCATTTTCTCCGTTTGTGCATTTAAACGAACACATTATGTTGCGTTCGTTCCGTGCATTTAAACGAACGCATAGTTTCTTTTATAAACGCTGAATGCATTCAAAAACGCAAATTATTTGCATTTTAAAAAACGCATCCATAAAAACGAAATGCAAACGGAATGCAAACGAAGCGCAAACGGAACGCAAACGAAACGCAAACGGAATGCATTTTTGGGGTACTTAAACGCAACTGGGTCTGTATGTGTCTCAACTTATTCTTTTTCTAGAGCTTGTACTCGAGTTGAGGACTTTAATATTCGTAATCTTTGTATAACTAAAAAGTTACTCAATCAGGGTTACCGTTACCATAAACTTCGTAAAACCGTTGCAAAATTTTATTACCGTAACCCTGATCTTCTTTCCAAAATTAAAAGTAATTTAAGGAATCTTCTGCGACAAGGACTATCACAACTTGACTTCTATGGTGATGTGATTTATAAACTTCGTAAGATTCTTGGTCATGATCACTTTCATACTATCTTTGTTAAACTTGTTAAATCATTTATCAAAAGAGATATGACCCTATCATTTTGCAACGTACTGCATGCTTGGTGGTGGACCCTTTAACAGTTCGCCACTATGCTTTCCTCTTTAATTGTACGATGACCGGACAGGCTGTGGACCCTATGATGACGCCTACCTAAAGACGGTGGCGTTTGATGTTTGTCCATGATCTTTCTTGTCGTGCCCTTAATGGTTTATTCTCTTACTGTTCTGGCTTCTGCCAAGTCACTGAGTACCTTCATTGTGGCTTTCTAGGATATTGTTTTTTTTGTATTATATTTACACGAGCATATTTGTGTTTTACTTATATTGCCTATTGATGCTGCCTTGTTGGTTAGAGATTAGATCATGGCGGGGATTTCTTTATTTACACTGTCCTGTTTTAATGGGATGTCATTAGGGTAAGTGTGAGGTTTGGTGCACCCTAGAATCGGTTTAAACCCCCAGTGGCCTACTTTGCCACTGACCGTTCTAAGGCGGTAGCCCTATTGTCAACCCTTTTGTGTTTGTGATGTCGTTTGCATTTGTTATTGCTTTTGCCTTCTTGTTTGTCTGTTTCCGTGTTTGTTTCTGTGTTTTGTGGTTGACTGTCATCCTTGAATGCTACTTTCCCTGTCCGATCTTTTTATATTTCTTCTTACCTTCGTGAAATGATACAAGAAAGTGGAAGTAGCCAAGCGACCGAATCCGTATTTAGGATAACGGCTGGTGTTAAAAATCCAAAACATGTTTTTGTGTATTTGCAAATGACCGACAAGAGTTCTTCTCAAACACAAAATCCTCATCTTTTAGATACTTTTAAACTGAATGGTGCTATTGCTAATTGTTATTTACAATCAGCTAGATTGGAAGTTGGAAAGGGAATTTATTACCCAGAAACTGAAAACAGTCATGCTAATATCATAAGAATATTTAGAGACGTTATTAATTATTCTTACAAACAAAATGATAAAAACACAGGAACTTTACTTAACATCAATACTTTTATAATGCTTTTTGGTATGATATATTTCGATTTAAGCTATAAAAGTGATGAAGTCATCATTGATCGAAAACAACAAAATTTGAGATATAAATTAATATACATCCTACTGATCGATATAAAGTTATGCTTTGGTCTTATACGAGGAAAATGTGGTAATTGATACTGTTGGAAGTAAACTAGTTGTAGTCTAAGCTAAAGCTTATCCTCCAGCCTATCGGCTGTTGTTTAATCTAACTTATAATATACTTGACTGATACAAATTATTCAGTAAATTTATCAGATGGCCAGAAAAGAGTTTAGCTAGGGCTTATGAGAATAAGAGTGAATTAACACTTAGGTTAAAAAATAACCAACTAACTGGAGATTTTCATTTGTTGTTAACAACAAATCAAATTAAAAGCATTGGCAAAGCTATAAACAGTAGACGTGGATTAGACATAAATATATCAAAATCGTAGTTCGTGATTATTTTACGGTCAGAAAAATAACCAAAGTCAATAAGCGATGACTATTGCTGGCTGAAATGGATAATTATGAACGTGAGCTAAATTAAAACAGGGAAGAGTTTCTTGAACTAAAATACAAAATAGCAAAGTGTAGGAAAATAAAATACTCTATGGTAAAATACGATATGTACAGCGATGATGAAAACTACTGTCCGGTTCCGTCCGACTTTGCTTATTGAATTGCAAATGTTTAAGTAATTACAAAAAATAATAGATAGTGAGGTTTTGAGCAAAGTTTTTCCTAAGCCGAGCGCGATTAACTAAGGTTTATTAGATAGTGGGGAATTGGTAAAGTTTTTTCATAAGCGAAGGCGATTAAGCAGTTTGTACAGTTGCAAAAGATGTCTGATATCAAATATGTCGTCACCATTTGGTGCTTGCATTTTTGTTGGGGCAGCTGGAGACAACTGATAACTGTTTGATTGTTTGTGAGGGAGGAAAACTGCGCCTATTCCCCCACTATCTATACTACTGTTATCCATGTTAAATAGTATTCAGTACTCGGGTCTAAAATGAAGGAGTATTCAGTACTCAGCTCTAAATAGTGAGACAGTATTCAGTACTCAGTGGGAGGGGGGGGGGGGAGTTAGGGTTAAGTGGACGCACACCCAAATTTGATATAGGTTCGTTATCTATCGAGAAGGTCTGTAAATATGGCTGTTGTTTCATTTCTTAGGCCTATGTTTTATCATTACGTGCTCTCGCCTTAATTCCATTAGGCGATGGGAAAGCTTATATTAGCAGGATTGTATAATCATTTGTAATACATTTTGACAATAAAACACGTTTAAAAACATTTTTTACTGAAAACATGAGATAACCTGTTTAACATTACCTATTAAATGTTTTAATTTTGCAATATGCAAACATTTTAAAGCCGAAATTATGTTTTTTATTTCATACCCCAGCCACCCCGTTTTCGCAACTTGAAGAAGGGGTTGGATGTGGTATGAAAGTTAATACTCGGACCACGTAATGTGTGTTGTTTTCGACGGTGATGCATTGCTGCCATTATTTAACCCTTTAGCTATCCAAAATTCGACTGATTTACTTGATAAGAAGATGCCGCCTGCAGAGTAAAAGGTATGTAAGTGCATGTTCTACACATGATTAAAATTGCCACATCAATTTCATCGTATCTTTAATTTAAAATCATTTCTTTTAATTTAATGTTTTTTAGTTGACACGTGTACCTTCCTTGGGTAGATGGCTACCTGGACACACACTTGGTATTTGGATACCTAGATACACACTAGACAGAAGTGTACAACGCTTTTAGAGAATTGTTTTATAGGAGTTTTCTAAATGACTAATATTCTGTGCATATTGCTAATACATGACCTTAAATTTGCGAACATTCCCGAGGATCCACGAGAAGTACCGGAAACGAACTAGCGAAAAGTGAGGCAGTTTATGACAGAGAAGATGTAGCTCAGGCTATAGTTGACGCCATCACATTCGAGCGATTACATAGAATGGGACAGAGAAGTGAAGCATTCCCAACCCGAAAGATCACCAAATTTAACTTATTTAAAGATCGAGATATTGTGCGAAAATCAAGGATTAATCTGGATGGCACAGAATGTTACATGTACGAGCAGTTTCCCAGAGAAATTGCGCCGAAGAGACGACAGTTGGTTCCGAAGATGAAGTAAGCTAAGCTTAACGGGAAAACGGCATGTATCAGTTATGATACCCTGTATGTCGATGGCAGACGAGTAGCAGAAGACAGTGCATACGAATACACCGAGGATGGACTGAAAGTGCTTTCATTGAATTGTAATGGGTTGACGAGGGTGAAGAGACAGGATCCTGAGTTTCTTTGTTCTTTGCGTGACTAAGATGTTATCATTTTATATGAAACTTGGTCAAACCAAAACAGTGACACAGAGCTAAACGGTTATACGTGTTTTAATTTGTATCGTAAGTTCCAGCATAGAAATGCAACGTTGTAGTGGGGGATAGCAGTGTGTTAAAAGAAAAATATCGAAAATGGTATAGAAATTGTAAGGAATCATCATGACACTATTGTATGGCTTAAATTAGATAAGCATTTTTTTCATATAGACAAAGATATTTATTTATGTGGTGTTTACCTGTGGGGTTCAGACTCACTCGTATATAATGTTCTACAGGTGGATTTGTTTCCATTATTACAAGATGTTGTTTATTACTTTGATAACAAGGGAGTAACCTTAATTGTTGGTGATTGGAATGCACGTGTCGGAAAACGTGACACAGAAGTATTATGTATTGTTTCAACAATTAATTAGTTGATGTAATTGCGTGAGAGAGAGTACTTGCGTGTGTGTGTGAGTTTGCGTGAGAGGTGTATGAGAGTGTGTGTGCGTGTTTGGGTGCATGTCTGTCATATGTTTAATTAAACTGTGTATATTATATTTTGATGAAGATACCATATGTATAAGTCGAAATAAAATATATGTTCTGTTCTGTTTTGTTCATGACGTGCGCGGATTGTGTAATCACTGTTGTATTGATCGGCTTTCCATATCTGTCGAGAACTTGGCAATTTCATCGCAATTGAAATGCGCCTTTAAGTGTAACCGTTATCAGTGATTCATGAGCGTTATCACGTTCGTTTGTTTGTTTTTTGCAGTAAAGCAGTCAAAAGCAGGCCGGGTGACCATGGCTAAGATTTGGGGTGAAAACCGTACCCGTACCTTACCTTACCGTAGTATGAATTCCGTACTGTAACGGAAACTATCGGAAAAAGCAGTTGCTCTGGTACGGATATTATCGAAACTAATACTGGTTATATAGAACAATGTAAAATGCATGAAGACAAATGAGCGAAGGTGACCAATGTGTTTTTATCATTTATGATATCACTGATCGTATAATTATACAGATGTATAAATATAAATAAGTATTGTAAAACATTATGTTCATGAGTTATCTTATCAAATATAACAAATATATTGAAATATTTCCAAAATTAACAATACATCAGCAGCATATTGAAATATACACATACATATATATAATGGTAACTTTCATATGAACAAGATTTCACGCAATTAAAAGGATTTAAGAAAAAAGATAGATGATAAAAAGTAAATAGAGTCGTACCGTACTCTTGAGGTACAGTTAAAAAAACTAACCCGCCAAATAAAGGCAATATTACCTTTCAAAACTGTTTTTTCAAAACTATCCAGGTGTTCTTGTCAAATACTAATGTATATGCGCCGATTAAAAGCATAGAGTTATTAATGGTTTCTTAAAATACACACGACTGAATTATGAGTTGGTAAATGTTAATTCGACGTTTTGGGCTTTGGCCTGGCTGGTTAAAGCCGTTCGTATTGTGTATAGTAAGAGTTTGGATTCTCAGATTATACCTCGTCCATCAACTGGTTTAGAAACGATGTATATATGTATACATTATTTGGCTGTTGTTGGCGGGATAGCTTCTTAAGAGGTCACCGACTAACATAAACATACATATGTTGCGTACCCTT